>CAWUFW010022030.1:0-105701 GCA_963921515.1 Calotriton arnoldi | reverse complement strand
GGGTTGTGCAGGGGTGGTGTTTCAGGGTTTAGTGCAGTGGTGTTCGGGCAGTGTAGGGGGTCGCGCTGGGGGTGGTGTTTCAGGGTTTAGGGCAGTGCAGTGGTGTTCGGGCAGTGTAGGGGGTCATGCACGGGGTGGTGTTTCAGGGTTTAGGGCAGTGCAGTGGTGTTCGGGCAGTGTAGGGTGTTGTGCTGGGGCTGGTGTTTCAGGGTTCAGGGCAGTGCAGTGGTGTTCAGGCAGTGTAGGGGGTCGTGCTGAGGCTGGTGTTTCACGGTTTAGGGCAGTGCAGTGGTGTTCGGGCAGTGTAGGGGGTCGTGCTGGGGCTGGTGTTTCAGGGTTTAGGGCAGTGCAGTGGTGTTCGGGCAGTGTAGGCGGTCGTGCTGGGGCTGGTGTTTCAGGGTTTAGGGCAGTGCAGTGGTGTTCGGGCAGTGTAGGGGGTCATGCTGGGGCTGGTGTTTCAGGGTTTAGGGCAGTGCAGTGGTGCTCAGGCAGTGTAGGGGTCGTGCTGGGGGTGATGTTTCAGGGTTTAGGGCAGTGCAGTGGTGTTCGGGCAGTGTAGGGGGTCATGCAGGGGCTGGTGTTTCAGGGTTTAGGGCAGTGCAGTGGTGTTCGGGCAGTGTAGGGGGTCGTGCTGGGGGTAGTGTTTTAGGGTTTAGGGTAGTGCAGTGGTGCTTGTGTAGTGTAGGGGGTCGTGCTGGGGGTAGTGTTTTAGGGTAGTGCAGTGGTGTTTGTGTAGTGTAGGGGGTCGTGCTGGTGGTAGTGTTTTAGGATTTAGGTTAGTGCAGTGGTGTTTGGGTAGTGTAGGGGGTCGTGCTGGGGGTAGTGTTTTAGGGTTTAGGATAGTGCAGTGGTGCTTGTGTAGTGTAGGGGTCGTGCTGGGGTAGTGTTTTAGGGTTTAAGGTAGTGCAGTGGTGTTTTTGTAGTGTAGGGGGTCATGTTTTAAGATGCAATGCTCCAATACCTGACCAGTCTGCACTACATAAAACTGCAAAAAAAACTAAAAATAAAAAGTGTTTTGCACACTTTTGTCATTGGGCTATATGTGGGCTATATCTGGGTAATATTTGTGCTACATTTGGGCTCTTTTTCACTGGTGGCCATCTTGGAAGACTTCTTTGTTATGAAGTTTCCTAATTTCTTCATTTACTGCAGTCTCCTCAGTAGGAAATGCTTTCAGTTTTTACTTTGATTCCATCAAGAAGGCATTCAGATGTCACAAATGCCATAAATTCAGAATGTTAGCACTCTAGTTGCTCATTAGATCACTGGAGTAAAGCTACTGCTCACCAGGGAGTTAACTGGTAGTCTGCTGCTGGTATTGAAAGTTATTGTTTCAGTCTGTATGTCAGAATTTTCTAATGAAATAGAAGAGGATTTGAGATCTCACTTAAAACATGCCCTAATTTTTCTTTCTGCAGCACTAACCATAATTTCTATTTCAAAAAGAACCCCTCATTTTGTTCCTTTTTAAATTTAAATGTTTTAAGTGTTACTGGTTTATTCCAATCAAGATGGCTTCAGGTGTGCCATACTTTTGTCATAAGTAAGGCTGTTAGCGCTCTAGTTGTTCTTTAGAACACTCTGGGAAGCTGCAGTAGAACACAAAGGCATCAACTGGCAGGCTGCTCCTGTTGAAATATAACAGGAAGATATTTGAGATCACACTTGAAACATGTCCTAATTTTTCTTTCTACAGCACTAACCATAATTTCTATGACAAAATGAACCCCATCATTTTGTTCCTTTTTAAATTAAATTGTTTAAGTGTTACCAGTTTATTCCAATCAAGATGGCTTCAGGTGTGCCATACTTTTGTCATAAGTAAGGCTGTTAGCACTCTAGTTGTTCTTTAGAACACTCTGGGAAGCTGCAGTAGAACACAAAGGAATCAACTGACAGTCTCTGCCCTTGTTGGATGTACATGTTTTACTGAGAATGTCAGACTTCATTCTCACATGAGTGAGAAAGATAATGTGAATTTACAGAAAATATGCTCTCATTTTAGCTTCTGGAGCACCTTCCAAACCTCCATGGGACAAGCATGAGAAAATAGTGTTCTCTCAAACATGATTCATGATATCCCAGCAGAAGGTTTTTCACATGGTAAAATCACCTTAGAATACACCACAATTCCTAAAATTAGTATGGTACCATCAACAAATAAATTCTAATGTAACTAAAGCCTGTTATCACCCTTTATAGTTCTCCTTTTGGTGACCCTCAAAATCTTCTATTCACTACAATGCATTTCAATGAGGTACTATCATTTATATTGGTCCCAAGATGGCTGCCAGCAATTCCAGGATGAAGTGCTGACAGCCAATCAGATCTCACGATGACATGTGTGGTTAGGCTCCGCCCAGATATATATGTGACTTTACTTTTGATTTTCTCAGGAACTACTGAACGGATTTACACCATTTAAGCAAAAGGCACGACACTGAACCAAGGGCTACCTCTTTGCCAAATTTGGTGTAATTCCGTTCAGCAGTTCGGGCTGTAGCTGCGACTAAAGGTTCCTATGGAAAAATGAATGGGGAAAACGCGTTTTGGGACCCCCTTTTTCTCGGCCCCCGCTTGACGTATCACCCCGAGACTTTCAGGATAGGAGCGGACCGGAGCGCCCCAACAAGTTGGAAACTTTCGCGAACATTCGTCAACCGGCGCCAACGTTATTTCAAATAGAATGTCGCGGATTTCCTATGGATAATAGGTTTTAACTATAACTATCTACTGGCGACCGCCAGTAGATAATATATATATATATATATATATATATATATATATATATATATATATATATATATTCCAACACAGTGCCGCATAAAGTCGATCCCCTCCTTTCGACACCGGTGCCTGCTGCGACAGCGGCAGCCGCTATTATTCGATCCACATAGCAATTTGAGAAATCCCAAAATCCCAAAATCAGCAAAGCGGCACACCAAAGGACAACACAATTACTTTATTGTGTCTACAAACGACGCGATTTTGGGATTTCTCAAATTGCTATGTGGATCGAATATATATATATATATATATATATATATATATATATATATATATATATATATATATATATATATATATATATATATCTTAATGTATATATAGCGATGTGTACACACATACATACAAGATCAAATTTAAATATTTTAAGTAAACAAAACTACTTTGCAGTGAACGATAGGTGGACAAATTAAATTTTCTGGTAAGATACAGTGTGTTTGGTTTGTGGCCCTGCCTCCTGGCACATTCAATAGCCATAATGGTTGGGCCAATCGGGTGCCAGGACAAACAGAGCTGGGGCACAGACCCACAGCCACCTCCCCCACAAGAGACGCCAGTTCCAGAAGTGTACATATTCCCAGACCTAAAGGCCCATGCCAGAGATCCTTGTATATTATCTAACCTTTTGGTCCTAGGTAGGCGAGATTGCCTATTGTGGTATTTTCCACATTTTTAAAATCACATCTTCTCAGCATTAACTACACCTGCTTGGAGAAAGGAGAATCTGCAGGTGGAAAATCACCCTGTAATTTTTGATCTGCATGGTTATTCCCTACCTGTGGACAATAACTCATCACTGCAGGGTGCAGAGCTGCAATTACTGGTCAGAATCGGTGATTCTTGTCCCTGTAATTTCAGTACCTTGCACAATTCGACACATAATTGGGCTTCTAATACTAAACATGTTTGCAATTGTAGGAGGTTACTGAAGGTGCTGGTGTGGAAAAGAAGGAATGGGTATAAAACAGCAACTATGATCAAATGTTGGGGTTGATAAAATAAAATAAATCACACTAAGCTATAATAAAATAAAAATAAGGGTGGCAATTCTCCACTTGGAAACTTACTCCCTGGGGAAGAGCTCCCTCTGGAATCAACACATTAGCTACTAACAAAAGCTGTTTCCAAAACCCAGACATTTGAAAGGGATTCTCTGACCGTGTGTGAAACATTTGAGCTGCTCATCCTCCACCTCACCTGCTGTATAACGTAAATACAGAAATCAAAGCACTTTGACAGTCACAAGAGCCAAACAGGTGTGAATTGCCTGTTCCCCCTAATAAACAAATAGCAACAAAATAACTACTTAGGTTTTTCTATATTGCTTAAAAGAGTTTCAGATGTTCCAAAATGACCCCTACTATTGCCCCTCTCTGAAGTGTCCAGTGTCCATAGGGCCAGTATGTTCGGAAGCCAGGTATGAATATACGGAGGTAGTAAAATGTACATAGCAAGCACAACAAGATAATGGACGGAGTGATGAAACTTTTCAACCACTCACCCCCAGTCAAGAGATCTGTGATGAATCCATTGTTTGTTTGCTCACTATGCCACCCCAGTTTAGACCTGGCCATATGCAAATCAGTCTTGACCCTGCTCCTCATGGGAACAGTCCAGCCTGAAATGCATGGCCAGGTCCTCCCTGGACCAGAGACAAGCAACCTGGGACCGGTTTCGGGGTATCACCCCTCATCAGCCAGACTAGCTTGAATCCAGTGACACAGCGAGCAAAGGACCCATGTCTGGGCAATAAAATGCATCCAAGAATATTCTTTGTGGTGCCAATAGCTCCAGTTAAGAGGAAAGGTTTGGTTACTTACTGGCAATCTTCATTACTCAGAGTCCAAGTCTTCCTCATCCCAAGCCTCCAGCCAGGATGAATTGGCAAGGGACATACATGGGAAGAGTGGGAGTCTATTTGGCAAAGAGAAGCAACAACATCTGTTAGCACTAAATACAAAGAAAATGCATTCAAGGTACTCACTAGATAGTATTTGACTCTGATCAAACTTAAGGCCATGTTTGGGACCTCGAACATGTGTTGGAGGGAAGGCCAGGTGAGGGGGTCCTATAGTACACATTTGTTGGCTTTGTCCTTCTGGGCAAATTTGTTAAATCGAATAAAAGATATTATGGGAATCACTCTCCTGCTCGATTCAATGGTCTTCCTTCTCGGTCATCTAGGGTAGGATATGGTGTACCTCCTTGCGTTCTCCTATGAGCCAGCCAACTACGCAACTTCTTCTAGCAGGTAGACTATTCGTGGCTCACTGTTGGTAGCAGAAAGCCCCGCTTCCCCTAGAATGGGGAGGATGAATGTCTGGCACATTTACATGATGGAAAAACTTACCACGCTATTGGCAAGAAAAAGCACAAATTTGAAAAGGCTTGGAAACCATTCAAGCCTTATACAAGGACAGGGTTGGGACAGGAAGGGGTTGGTTTATGTTGCGACATGTCCCTAAGTTGGTGAGAATGAGTCGGTATCATAGAAAGTCTTGCTCCTTGGAAGATGATCCCATTGACCCTGAATAATCGGCCGACCTCTAAAGCAGTAGGAACATCTGTGGTATACAGGCTCCTCCATCCAATGTGATAATGTTGTATTGCCTTTATCACCCCTTTTGATGATGCACGAACTTTATTGTCCCTCACTCCACCAACCCTCCCATGGTTTTCTTTTTTTCTTTTTCTATTGCTCAGCATCATTACACTGCACCACTGCCTGAAATTGAAATCTCAAAATAAAATATGGAAAATAAAGAAAAGGCATGTTCTACTTGCCTATCTTAGACTAGTTCTCATTCATTGCATGGGGCAATTACTCAGCATTGAGCTAGAGTACTAGCCAAGGCAGCTGCACATTTACCTAAAGTTAGACGGGAAGAGTCTATGTGGAGCTGAGGGTGGGGGAACATTCAGAAGTGGCAGGATCCGCGACACGAGCATTCAAGTGCCAAGTGGGAGCTTTATAAGGCTGCGCATGGTGCCCACAGCACGGGAAGAGTCTGTATGGAGCTGAGGCCCCTGGGGAACATTTGCAAGTGGCAGCAGCCATGAGCATTCACGTGCCAGGAAGGCACTTTAAAAGACCAGGCTGGGCCCCTGCAGTGCGGGATGCATGTGGGGTGCACCCACGCATGCCCGGGTGAAGACTGGGCCAAGAGCAGGTCCCTCTGAGCCCGTCTGTGACTGGACAAGGCTAGGCTGGGCCACCTCCCATGGTTTTACGCCAGGATCCTCTTCACCATCACCCTTGGACAGTCCCGTATTTGTTTCCTGCTGTGAGCCCTGAGTAAGGTGATTTGTTCTGTGCCCCACGTGAGTGACCCCAGGCTGGGTGGCATAATCTTGAACATGGTGTTCTCTTGTTAGTTCGTTATTGGATACTGCTTGACTGACATCACCTATACAATATGGGAAAGAGGAAGCACAATACAACCACTGCGAGGGGTTCTGGGTCAATGAAACAATTCTTATCAGGAGCTTTAGGGTCTCTGAATAAAGAGATCTGTAATGCCAAGGCCAGGATTGAGGCAACCATCCAATCAGTTTCATCATTGGCTGATCTCCAGAGTGAATCCCTCCGCCATTACCTGGGATTCAGGAGTAAATACTGGGAACTCTCTGAATGTTCCTGGAGGGGATAATGAGTGATCTTAATGGCCTAGATTGCCCCCTTCAACTAGGTCACATCGCATATGTGAGATCCCCTGGTTCTGATCCTGTATTGTGTGACCTATGCACTCTGCTCCTATCTGATGCTACCATTGTAGCCAATGAAATGTTACCACCTAGAGTAACCGACATTCATACAAACCATAGTGTTGTAAGCGACTCAAATGTACCGGGGCTTTCATCATGGAATATAGCACGTTTAAGAAAAAGCTGAATATCCCTGACTGGAGGGAATACATATATAATTACATATCCTCTGTTTCCAATAAACATGGGTAATGCAGGGAGGGTACATTGATGGTTATACTGTGTATTCCACACTGGCCCAGCCATCTCATTCTGGAAGAGCCAAGGGAAGTCTTGCAACATATATCACAAACACTTTTCCTGGAAAAATGGTAACCTTTTGTAAAGATTCTGTGTTTTTTCATTTACTTATGTTTGAGCTGCAGAGAGAGTGTGATATGATTATGGTCAATTTTTATAACAACTGTTTCGATGCTAAAAGCAGTCAGGTGGTGGTCGATTTGGATGAGTCTCTTCAAGGGATTATCAACGAGCTCTCTAAGCCTCTTCAAGTAGCCTGCATAGAAGTAGCGGCTCGTATAGGGCGTGCTGCGGGGCGGTGGGGCGGGCCGGGGGTAGCAAACACGGACATAGGACGGAACGGAGGAAAGTAATTATTACGTTCCTTCGTTCCGTCGTATGTCCGTGTTTGCTACCCCCACACCTCCCCCGCCCACCGCCCCGCAGCACGCCCTATACGAGCCGCTACTGCTGCATAGGGGATTTTAACGTCCACCACTCTAAATTGCCAGCTAAGTCACTGTGCGGCTTCCCAGATTCAAATGGAGAGGACTTGATGCATTTTGTTCATGACACGTTTGGGAACACACTGGATAATCTGTTAGTTAAGTATAATCTGATTGTGACCTACGAGGTAGGCGCAGTTTTCCCCAAATTTGTCACCGACGTTTTCAATCAATCAGTGCACATCAACTATTGATTTTATTTTGGTCTCTGAAAGTTGGAGTAACAGTATCGGTGACTTTGAATCTGTGCTCACATGTCACGGCGACCATGTGGCTTTAACCTTAAGGGGGGATTGGTGCTTTGCACAAAACACAGTCTAAAGTTAGCCATAATCCTGTTCTGGTGCGTAAAAATGGCTTTACTTTAAAATCGGCTAAGGTAAATACTAATAATTTCATTACCTCCGTTATCCAACAGAACCATGTAGAGGTAGCTACCGTGATACCGATGCAGAGGCCAAAGAGGTTAGGTTAGCATTCATTGAAATTTTACAGAAAATATAAGGCAGTCCTTTATAAGCTCCAGAAAACATTCTCTATCTAAGCCTTATGGGTGATTTGACAGTGTCTGAATTAAAGCCCACACGGCCCTTCACACTGCCCTACACATGAGACCCTGAGATGTGGAGACAATTAGGGATGCACATGCACTTTATAAACAAGCTTTGGCAGCTAGGAGAAAGCAGATAAAGGAACAAATAAAGGAGGATGCGTGGAGGTCCCTGCATTTAGCTAGTGTGCACAAAGACAGTGCCGCATTTCGGCAGGTGGTTAATGCCCCCTATTTTGCTGATCTATTGGGGTCCATCAACTGAAGTGCATATTCCGCAACATCAGTAGGTGAGTATTTTTCTAACATCTGTACCACCCAGGACTCCCTGGAGGATCAAGTTGAGGTTGGGTAAAGCAACTCCATAAATTGCATCAATCCCCCTGGTCATTGAGTTTATTGAGGACTGTAAGGCATTGGACGAAAGTAAGAAGGGGAAGGCCTGGATGTTTTTTCAGTTAGGTAAGATCTGTGGGCCTCTATGCTGACCAATGTGTTCAACACAATAGCTAAGGTAGGCCCTCCTAAGACATGGAATAGCTCAATAATTATACCCATCTATAAAAAAGGGGAAAAAGCTCAGACAAAGAAATATAGGCCCATTTCTTTTTTAGATTCCACTGTAAAAGTGATGGGCCATATTTTACGCCATAGACGTGAGGACTGGGCGGCTGAGAATGACATTTCAACCGACACGCAATACGGTTTTAAGAAAGACCTGGGCACTGCAGATCAATGCCTAAACCTGACATTGGTCATGGGCAAGTATACAGCACCTTAGAAGGCAACTATATATTTGGCCTTCTTGGACCTTACAGCAGTTTTTGACTGTGTTTCACCCTCCAAACTATGGTCCAGTATGACTGAGTTAGGTGCGGAGCAAGGCATAATGACATTTATTAGACAATTCTGTAAAATATACCTCTGCCTGTGTCCACAATGGTAAAGATGGTTAATGCACGGACACTTTTAGTATCAGATGGGAAGTAAAGCAAGGATGCGTCTTGCTCTGTTTTTCTTTTCCTTGTATATTAATAGAGTTGAAATTCTTTTTAAGTTGAGAACACACCCTGCATTGGAGCTGGCCCTCTCCCTATTCTTTTATATGCTGATAATGCGGTCTTAGTGACCAGAACAGGGAGTGGCATCCAAAGTTTAATCAATGGTTTTATTGTTTTTATGAAGGATCTTGACCTAAAAAGAGTAACAAGTTTACCATGATCTACGGGGCAGGGCAGGCCAAAAAACTGCTCATTTTATTGATAATTCCAAGATTTCAGTGGCGGCCACTTTTTCTTACTTAGGTATCCTGTTTGACGACAAATATAAATGGAAACCAATGTTATCTGTGGCATGATAGATGTAAAATTGATCCAACAAGTAGAAAACTCCGTTTTGAAAAAGCTATAGGTGGAGAAGTGTGGCTCAATGGTTAGAGCGGCAGACCCTGATGCAGAGATCTGGCCTGGGACCAGGGTTCAATTCCCGCCTCGGCGGGTCTTGTGCTCAATTTCCTCGGACCTGATAATTCTCGCCTCGGTGCCTATTCTAATCATGGGTCCCACTCTGCAACTCTGGGCAATAGCTTGCTTAATCTCCACAACGGCCCCACCAGCGCTGGGATGACTGGCTTCACCCTGGGGGTGCCCAGGAGTGGACATTTCACAGGGAAAAGCCAGGAAGGGTTCCACAGCGGTATGCGTACAGCGCCAGGACACCCCTTTGGGGGTATAAGTGCGCTTTACAAATTCATTTCATAGTTTGCTAATGCCATCTGCCATGCGGAATTCGGTATCCTCTATATAGAGGACAGAATTAAACTTTCCGCCTCTTACTGTGGTATTCTATATGAGTAAGGTAGGATACTGTCTTTAATAAACTTGTCATAAAGAATTCCTTATGTCTCCACTCCACCCTAGATATTCTGTGGCTCGCATATGTGAAGTCGGTTTGTGAGGTGATTGGTCAACCGGTCCTTTTTGCTGTCCCTGCAAAAGGCACTTTAAAGAAGTGTTTTATGAGAAGGCTGTGTCAAAGAAAGACTCTCTAGATAACCTTAAACCCACTGTGCGTGCATACAATCTGGTGCAAGTTTATGAGGGTCTCCTGCAGTATCTTTCTTTTATTCTTAACAGACAACATTTTATCATCACCAAGTTCCGTTTCAACTTACTACCGCTCCTGGTGGCCTTCCTGACAATAGTTGCACTTTATCGAAATTATGTGTATGCCCTTGCGTTGGGAAGTCTGTTCAGTCGACCCTACATTTTGTGTTCTTTTGCTCTTTTTATATACTGCCTAGAAAGAAGTTAATTTTGCCAATTTTTAAAGAGTTTACATTTTATCAGTGTAGACCAGCTCTGTTATTTTTACAGCAGGTACACACCCCTCTGATATACTGTTCGGTGGCATATATTAAAAATTAGAAAATGTGAAATATTGTAATGTGTCCATTTTATTTGGTTTTAACTAGTCTCATTTTCTGCAAGGTAGGCTCAGTTTCACTAAGAGAATAAGCCTCTCACAAGCTTTCTTTTTCTTTTCTCAAGAATTTACCAGCTTTCCCATGCCCAACTTGGCTCCCTCAAGGAAGACCTTTGGGAAGAACAAAGGTAGGGATCCATGTTACCAAAGAAAAAGAGAAAAATAAACAAATACCAAAACAAGTAATCATGGTTTGTCTTTTCCCTGCTGTCTATTGCTTACCTTTTATTTATTAATTCTATGTGGCTCATCTCCTTCCTTTCTTTGTTTGCTTACTATATGAACTTTTCTGCCTTCTTTCTTTTCTTTGAGACTACTCAGGTCCTCCTTTTAACCTCGTGCTTTCTCCTGTTCTCTTGTGAAGATTGTACAATGATAAGAAGTTCTCAAAAGTATTTCCTTGTTTCAGAGATAATTCTTACTCCATGTGTCCCATTTAGAGCCTTTATTTTTCTGTTTTCTCTAGCACTGTAAACGTGCTTTCTATTTTAAACAAATATGTAAAATTCGACTAAAACAGAGGAAAAGCAAATAGTAATAAAA
Source organism: Calotriton arnoldi (assembly GCA_963921515.1). NCBI lineage: Eukaryota > Metazoa > Chordata > Amphibia > Caudata > Salamandridae > Calotriton > Calotriton arnoldi. The sequence continues at coordinate 94,847 of CAWUFW010022030.1, read as the reverse complement.
GAAAAGAAATGAAAAACATTGATACAATGTTTTGTGTTTTGATGGCTTTGTCTTTCCATCGAGTGCTTCCTTCCCCTCCCCCATTTATTCGCCTGAGATTTGTCAGTGGTGGGAGGACAAGGTAACCACCGGTCTTCGCTACAAGTGTCCTCACTCTCCTCCTCCTCCTCTCGGTGCTTGGCCCTCTCTGCTGAATTCTCACCTTCCTCTGGCCCCGAGAGTGAAGTGACATCTCCCTTTTCCTCAACGTCCATCTTTGCCTATGTTGTTGCTGATCTGTGGCATCCGGTTTCTAGGCTTGCCGCCTTTTTTGCAGACCTCCACAAAAAAACATCGGCCAGACCGGTAAAAACCGGCCAAGTTGGCAACCCTATTGGTTCCTCCTTGTCTTCCCCTGAAGACAGCCAAGTCTGTTTTTTACTCTCTATATTTGTCATCCCCATCGGTCTCTCTTCTGTCTCCAGAGTTCTGTCTCTATCCTTATCGCTCCACTCAGTCTTTCTTCCCTTTCTATCTTTCCCTCAAAAGCCTTTCTTGTATCTTAACTGTTTGTGTCTGTCTCTCTAAGAATGGCTGCATGGGGGGAGCTGGATCAGGGGACCTCAATCAGGCAGGTTAGGGCAAGCTAAAACAGGTTCAAACCAGCCTCACGCTGCAGGAGTCCAAGACTAAAATGGGGTCAATAGATGCGTGGGTGCATCATGGCAGCCCATTTGGCTTTGACGCAGCCCCCTACCCTGCAAACCACCAATGTCACAATGACAAAGCGGACAGTCTGGAATTGGTCCAAGCTAAAAACATTTATTTGCCATATACTGAACCAGAACCTACTTGCCAAGTATGTCCTTTAACCTCTGAAGGCATTGCACAGAGTTACCAAGTTAATTACATATGATACATTTGCAGCAAAATGTTGCACAATTATATATGGCTCACCGGGTTGTCATGATTTCTGACGTTGGGGTTCTTTATAGAGCTAGAAGACATAGTTTTCTTTGAAATATTTTGATTACTATAAATATACTGCCAGCCAGTCCCTCTAGATCCTGATGGTCCGCAACGCACTGGTCAAACATTAAATCCAAACATTATTAGTTTCTATCGTGTTCTGTTCCACTTCTCGCTTTGGCTGCCCTTCCTCTTAACTCGCCTTTGCAATCTGCAGTTAAGTTTCAATTTCCTCCGTGACTGGGGCTAACATCTATGTATTGATGCAATAATGGCTGCTTCAGCTGGGGTCATTGTCATTTCCTCGAGTTCACAGTGCTGCTCTGAATCATTGTAACATCACACCAGGAGCTGCTCCTCTGCAGCAGCATCACACCTTGGGAAGTCACTACTGTTCAGAGGAGCTTGAACAATTTTCAGAGTTGGGGTACTGCCATCAATGTTACATTACTGAAGTCCCAGGGATTGTGATCAATCCAAATGTCACACAAAGATCAAGTGTAGCAATACAGAAAATACCTTACAGAGTGGTAAGGTAAGGGAGTGGTACGTAGCCAGTGGTGCATTTTGGAACACACTGTCAGAAATATGTTAGTAAAGCATGGTGTGGTATTGCACTGTCATTTACAGACAGCACATTTTTCATCGAAATGGACACTAAATTTGCAAAGATATGCAGTTGTACTGACAAAACTATATAGAGCACAAAAGATAATGTGCCGAAATTGGGTTTCAGCAAATATTTACCATTTGTTCATCACCAAGTAGAGTGTCCTTGTTTATTTTGATCCTTTTTAAATCTTTGTTTCCATCACACTTCAGAATTACAAACAATATGCTTCATTTGTGCTTTCCTAACTGCTGATATATTTTTAAATAATTGTACAGTTCATTTATAGATGTTTACACCTAGTTTTGTGTTAAAAATTAACATCCTACAGCCTTTCCTTTCACACTCCATGGTCCCAAACAAGATTGTCGCATAGTTCAGTTCACAACAGCCTCTAATTTTGCAGTCAGAGAAAGAAAAATAAACCCCAATCTAAATATTAAAAGAATAAGCAGCAATTTGTAAGAACACATAAATAGACTGACATTTGACCTCTATCTTTTAAAGTAGATGAAATGAGACAAGATAAAAAAACACATTTTTGTTGCTCATTTACTTTCTCAACCTTAGTATGTTTATTTTGGGGGTGCTTCAGCACGCCCGCACCCCTGCTTCCAGTGTGTAGGAAAGACATCCTTTTTGCCCTGATCACACCCATTTTTTGACTGATGCTGGTGGTTACTGACCCTGAAAGCTCCTTGGGCTCTGCTAACCACACTTCGGGCCAGTGCTCTGTCTTCTCAAAGGTATATAGTAATTGGTATAATTCTGATTTGGCCAAGACAGCCTACCTGTAGGTCTCTAGTATATGTTAGGTCATGAAGGTTTATAGCCCTCAGTGGATGTAATGCACTTAAGTGTACACTGCTGTGGTCTCTGGCATCATTTTAAATCCAGGCCTGCTTTTAAAAAAAACTATGTCCAAAATCGACTTTGGAATTAAAGACACTTCCAAAGTCCAAAACTACCTTTTATAACATACAAGTCACCCCTAAGATCCACCCTTGGTGTCCCAATGGTAGGGTGCATTTAAACAAAAAAAGCAGGGACAGTATAGAAGATGCTTTATATGCCTTGGTAAGGAAAACAGCCAAATTAGTTTTTCTCTATTGTAGGGCTGCTAGCTGCATAGGCTAACACTCGGAAGCCTTTATTAAACTTAATAAAGTCTATCTTTGCTTTGGAGCTAGCTGGCAATGTAATTAAAAGTATTAATTAATGGTCACATTAAACTCAACAGCTTGCCAAGGTTAGATTTAATGTAACTATTACAGGAAAGTAGTTTTAGAACTTACTATCCTGAATTTACCTAAAGGAGCCCTGTAGCAGCCTCTACTGATTGGCCAACATTTGACAGCCTGAGCTAAGCTGCTCCTTGAGTAGATGTGAAGAGTCCTGGGGCTTAAACAATTCAGTAATTGGTGGAAAGAGATTTGCTTCCTGGAGATCCCAGATAGAAGAAGGAAGTTGAGGAGATAAGCTGGACTTCAAAGGCAGAAGAACAGATGTCACAGGACCCAGCCCTCACTTCCTTGATCCCCAGCCAGATGGGAGCACCCCTAATTACATTAGGAGAGGGGCTGGAAGGGGAATGTAGTGAGGTGTTAGCCACTCCTTTGGGTTGGGTTACACAGACACACACACGCACCAAGGAAAGGTTTTCTGCATTTTGATTTTTGTAGGAACAGTACATTCAGGGTCAAAAATATGCCACACTTTGCAGGAAGAGGTCATAGAAGAGGGAAGTAACTTTGCTCTTATTGGTTGGGGTGTCCCCCCTCTTGCCAGAATGCAGGACAAATTCGGGAGAGCTGCAGGAGCTCCTCAGAACACTGCCTGGAACAAAAGAAGAAGAAGGAATGCCCTGCTGGACCCCTTGATTGCACTACAGAAGGCTTGCACTCAGAAAGACTGCACCTGCAGCACTCACAAGTCTCCACAAAAGAAAAGAATATGCCTGACTTAAAGGAAAAGGAGTTGACTCCCAGATCAGCAACACGAACAACAGAGACTACCCCAGCTGACCAGTTGCAACTGCATTTTTCCTGGACTGAGCAGGTGCATTGTGAGTCCTATCCACCAAGAGGCAATCCAGATACACTGGACCCTTGACTGGAGCTACTGTCCCCTTATTTTACCCAAAGGAACTCATAAGCAACAAGATCTCAAAGTTTGGAAAATTTCTGCATAGACCCGCTCGATGTTGAAAGTCAAACTGCCATTGTCTAATCTCGAATCGGCCTGACCACGCTGGTTTGTCCTACGGACAGCTCCAGAGCGCCTCACCATGGCATCAAGGACAAAGACTTCTAGAGGCTCACCGAGGCATTGTGCTGCAGCAGGCCACTGTTGTCGAATCCAACATTGGATCCGAGAAATCCAAGGACCCATTGACGAGTCCGTCAACAAGAGAAAAGCTCCAAGAAAAAGAATAAGGGCCTGATTTAAAACTTGGCGAATCGGGTCCTGTCATCGCTTTTTTGGCGGTTTTCCTATTGGCCAACTTGGCGGTCCGCCCGCCTGCCCGACTTAGATGTTGGTGGGTCCATGGGTGAAAGACTGCAACAGTTCCGCTGTTTCTGCCAGGAATCTTCTCCCGCATCGACGGCGCCACAGACAGAAGCGGCTGGCTGCAGGACTCCAGCCAAGAGTCCCACCGAGCTGATTAGGATGTGCCTTTCTGCTGAGTCAACTGTGGCGGGAATCCCTTCTATTTCGAGTTCCTGGAATTAAAGGAAAAAGCGTACCTTTTTTCTGCTTCCTGCTGCCATTTCTGTCTTTTACCCCATCTTCCAGGTCTCTCCTTTGCTGGTCCGACTCCACCATGAACCCAAATGACTCCGTTGTCGCTGAAATCTAAGGTAAGCAACTTGTACAATTGTCCTATGTATCATGTGTTGACAATTTCTGTAGCCTGGTGTACTTCTGCATTGCTCTTACATGCAATATTTTTCTTAGGTATAATGCAGTAGTGTTCATTTTCCTGCGGATCAAGGTAAATTGAACACACCTGTATTGACTCTTAAAAAAATATTTGTTGTTGTGGTGCGTGGGGGTATCGTACTAGTGGTGCCTGTGGATGGGCATTCAATAGTGTGTGTATGTTGTGTAAGTGACATTCAATATGTAATACAAAGGGACATAACATATTGCCTACATATGTTTTTCATGCAAACATGACACATATGTGAATTGACACAAAATAAGCTGTACTTAAGTCTCCACTCAACCAGGAACTCACTCTGTCAGCAAACTGCTGACAACACACCGCCAGCACAACGGGAACATCTAAATCAGCTCTTGGCGCAAACCCACCGGCCTGACAACGATGGATTATTGTTAGCCAGTAGAGAAATCTGCCGCTGCGGTGGTCTCCTGTCTACAGTTGCATCATCTAAATATGGTGGGCAGACCGCAGTCAGCTTGACGGAGTACTTGGAATTGCATGTGTGGGACTATGGTAGTCTCGCCAAGATCTAAATCAGTTCCTAAGTCCGAAGGTAAACTTTTGACTGGGACCTAGCCCTCATCCTATCCGACCTGTGCTTCATCGCGTTTGGCCTAAAACTTTGACTTTGTTCCCGTCCAGCATGACCCGATAGCTGTGAGTGGCGCTTTAAGCTTTTTGGTGCTAGAATGCACAATCTTGATTTCATCTTTGAAAAATTCATATCCCCGGTTCTCTACTTAGAATTTTTGTCAATTCAAATCTTTATTCGATCTATGTACAAACAGATCATAAAAGCATAATTTCATCGGTTAGGTCACAATAAATAATAATTTATATAAAACCAAAGACATTTAAAAGATAAAAAAAACAAAAACTTATTTAGCCTTTTGTTAGTTAAAACCAAGGTTGTCTGTACATTTTGATCCGTGAATGCTAAAAATTCATAGCAGTGAGCCCATCGCCCCTCTCTTTCTCCAGCAAGCCCACAAGAAGGATGCTACCATAAAACAGACGTGGGGATTAGGAAGAGCTTTTAAAAAATACAGTGCCACCCTGCATTGCGAAAAATTTTGTCGCCTTAAAATTGGGAGGAGAAACCTCTCTCTTTCAGTGTGATAAAGCCTGCAAAACAATACTAGGTGTAGGTCAGACTGGGGAGAACAGTTGTCACACGGGCAGAAGCCCAAGTCTGCATGCTTATACCTCTTCTCTGGGAACCCAAACATCAGGGGAATCAGGTTCAGGCGAAAGCGCAACAGAATAAATCTGTGTTGAGCTACAGTAACATGGGAAAGGTAACAATAGCCTTACTCCAGTCTTGGCGGAATTAGATCATAGACTGCAAGCGCCTGTAAATGCCTGTTCTTTCCCTGCGGTCGCGATTAGCCTTCTGTACATAAAGATCAATTATTTTCCGTTTAGAGACCTTGCTGCATAATGAGGGGTCCCTAAAAAGTTCTCCCTGCCCTATTGCATTTAGTTCCACCTCCACATATCTAAGCCATCCAATCCTGCTATGTCTCTCGAGCCCCAAGCAATCACCAATTATGCGTTGGGTTAGTTTGACAGTTGTCCTTCGCCAAATCGAAAGCCACAGCAGGATGGGCGCCATTCTAATAGAGTCAACCAAAAAGGGGAGGTCCAATTCGAGATGCAGGATATAATTAGATATTGAGGATGGCAGCGAAACCCTTGACTTAAAAAAAGTATCTTCCACTTTCTGCATTTGATCGATTTTTGCCATTCCCCAAACTCCGGCCCCATAGGTTGCTGCCGCTTTTGTTTTGGCTTGGTAAATCTTTTTAATTGTTTCCAAAGGACTAGCTCCGAATTTCTTAGCGAACCCTTTATGGCTTGAAGACCTCTCTCCATGCCCAATGCTCTTGCTGCCACCAGTTTGTTCCAGGAGTGCTTACTATCAAACAGGATCCCCAGGTATGGGAAGGAGTCAACCACCTCGATTTTCTTTGAGCCTAGATGAAAATATGGCGCCTTTGCGCCTCTAGGGGCTCCCACCATGATAATGAACGATTTAGATTCGTTCACTCTGAGGTCCAGTGAGGCCATAAATGAAGAGTATGAGGATATAAGGTCCTGGAGAGCTACCCCTGTTCTGGCGATTAAGACCGCATCGTCTGCGTATGCCAATATTGGGAGAGAGATGTTATCAAATTTTGGCACGTCTAGAGAGAGGCCAGACAGGGCCGCCTCCACGTTAGTATAGATGGAAAAAAGGAACGGGGCGAGGACACAGCCCTGTCTGACACCCTTCTCGATCTTAAATGACTGCGTGCATTCCCCGCTTCTGCCATACCGCACAGAGGCAGTGGCATTGGCATACAGCTGGCGAATAAAGCGGATGAACAGGGGATCGATCCCCATGCCCTCCATCATGAACCATAATTTAGAGTGAGACACACAATCAAAGGCCGCTGACAGATCCATGAAGGCCATGTATAACCTCCCATCTTTGGCCTTCGTGTATTTGTCTATGCAAAGCGAGAGGTTCAGACATTGATCCACCGTCCCCATGCCTCTGCGAAAGCCGTATTGGGCCTGCATTAAAATATTGCGATCCTGGGCCCATTCCTCCAATCTGGCTAGCAACAGCCGACCCATGAGTTTAGCTGTTGTATCTAAAAGGGAGATGGGCCTGTAATTCTTAGGGCTGGCCCTATCTCCCTTTTTGAATATTGGGACTATGACGCTGTGGTTCCAAGATGGTGGAGGGCCCTCTATTGCTATGCAATTAAAAACATTTGTTATTAGAGGCACCCACAGGTCAAGATCGGTCTGGAAGAGGTCTATTGGGACTCCGTCTGGTCCCGGGGCTTTCCCTTGAACACACGCTTCCAATCCTTTTTTCACTTCATGCAGTGAAAATGACAGGAATCCTTGGGCGAGGGGTAATTGATCAGTTTGAGGGAGCTCATGGGGAGTTTGTAGTGCAAAAATACTTTCAAAATGCCCTATCCAAGCAGCTTCCTCTACATGGGTATCCAAAGACTGGTCGTTTGTGTCTTTAAAATAAGGGGCATTTATGACCTTCCAAAACTCCCTACTGTAGCATGAGCTTGCGGCTTGTTCCAAATCATCCCAGGCCTTTCCCCTTAATTCCTTCACACGTGTACTTCTCGCCTTCTTATAATCCTTTCTGAGTGTACTTATCAATGCCGGCGCTCTAGGTTGCATTTTTAAGGCACTATCAAGGGCTCTTTTAGCTAGTGAACATCTTGAATCGAACCAGCGACAGAATGGAGGGCCATTTACTGTTTTTTGTCTAGTGAGTGCAGTTTTTAATTTTATTAATAAGGTTTTAAACTGGGAAACTAGAAGGGGGGGAGAGGCATGCTCGGACAAGCAATCTAAAATGTCCCCCCTCACTTGGAATAATATAGCAGGTACCAAGTTCTTTTTCACTGCCTGAGCCCACTTCATTTGATAGCCATTGTTTCTAGATAGTGTGATATTATTCACTAGCGATTGATGTCTTTTCGCTTTATGCGGGATGCTTAGCTGGACTAATAAAATTGCGTGATCGCTATGACAGGTAAATGTATTGCTAAGGTGGTCAACTCAGTCTTGTATTGAGGAAGAAGCTAAAATGAAATCAATCGTAGATTCTGAATTACTTCTCCTGAATGTAGGCTCTATTTGACCCGATTTTCCGCTATTAAGTACAGTCAGATGCCTTGTGTATAGTAGCCTATTAAGCATATCACCGTAATCGCTATGCGTGAAGTGTGATAGTGGGTTGCCTTGTGGGTCGACCATCCCACACACGCTAACCTCCTTATGTTTACATAAATGGGTATTGAAATCCCCCAGCCATATTATGCTTGGAAGGCCCTTCTGTAATTGTGAATTAATTAATCGGAGTTCGTTATTTAGATTATCAACCACATGTTTCATGTTACCCCCAAAGTGATTATTATAAAAATGTATTAATAACCAATGGCCTTCTTTTGAGAACTCCAATTGGAGGATCTGGAAATAGTTGTTCTGGGGACCCACCTGTTTTACCTGTGCCGACAGTGTGTTAGAAACTAAGGTTAGTAAGCCACCCTTAGCTCTGCCTGATGCCGAGGGCACTGCTGGTGTATGATAAGTCCTAAATCCTGGAAAGAAAACTGGGTCCTCAGCCCATGTTTCTTGAAGACATATAATGTCCCTCGCTTGCCAATGGTTAAGCCACTCTGCGTTTCCAACTTTTACAGCAATTCCTGCCTCATTCCATGTGACTAAGCCTATCTTACTCCTGTCCCCTATTTCCAGGGATGAACTAGACAAGGCAGTAGCCTGCATAATGGGCTCCGAATTGGCCGATATTAAGGGCGATGGATAGGTAGGTATTAATGGTCAGTCGCAAGCTTCCATATCAGTAAGGGCAGCAAATCTATTAAAAAGACCTACCCCGGTGCGATATTTGGGCACTCTAAATGACGTGGCATGAAATGGCCTGGCCTTAGCCTACCCCTCTGTTCAGGACCTGCAGTTGGGCCCTGTTTGTAAAAATACTCCAGGGCTAGAGGGATGATCTGCGTGTTCCTAGAATAAAATCTTTCAAGATTTCTAAGGAGGTAAGTGCTAGTAAAAGGGTTGTTAAAATTTATCACTACACAATCCCCAACAAAAGATTTCCTTGAATTTCCCACCCACCTTACCCTTCTGGCCATAATTATTTTATTTGCTAGCTGATGATTCCCCATTCCCCAGTCCATAGGCTGGTTTGAAAGCCAGTACAGGCATTTATCCATTAACTGCGCAGTAGATTCCTGCTGATTGTCCTGCAGGAGAGGAACGTTGGCCAAAACCAGCACTAAAGGGGAGGCCCCTGGTGGAAGGTGGAGCCATTGATGTGAATTATAATCAGCCGTTGGTGCAGAAGGATGGTCTGTTACTGATGGGTGAGCTGCCAGTCTTAATTCCCCCGCCCCTTGAGGCTCCTGCTGACTGTAAGGTATCCTCTCTCTTTTATCCTTAGCTGATGACATTCGGGCCATTAATTGTATATGGGGTTGCTCCTGAACTGGTGCGGGTATACTTTGGGGGATCGTCAAAGGTGATGGAACGATCGCATCCCTGCCCGCACAGGCATTGAATTGTTGTTTGTCCATAACTGGGTGAGTAAGGGACACGTTCTGTGTTGATGATAGTACAGGTACATTTTGGAACTCAAGACCAGCTAATCTCTCTTCGATCCTAGACAATTTGAGAAGAATAGGATCGAGATGGACAGTCAGTAATTTAGCAACTTCAGCCCAAAAAACGTCATCCAAAATTAATTCTCGAGTCATGGTGCCTACAGTTGGTGAAAGCGGCAATGTCACAGTGTCTGTTGTAACAGTCTTGGGATGAGCGGCCCTTGGTTTGGTCGCTCTTGCAGTTTTTTGTTGTTTGGATTCAACGGTCCCGTGACCCCTACGTTGTTTTATAGGGGGGTCATTTGCTACGCTAATAGGAGGTGGGGATTCATTTACCCTCGAGTTAGACGTAGATGGTAATTTGTTAGTTAAAATTAGTTTCCGTTGGCCAGGTGGAAGATCGTCTGATAGGTGTGATTGTGACCTAGGTGTAAGAGGGGCATTCTCAATGGTGCTTCCTGAAGATGACCTATTTACTAATAGAAATGGTTCTATAGACAAGCGTCTCTCTGTCAATTCTATTTCATGAGAGAGAACGCTTGCTGCTCTAGTCAGGAACGCATCGAGAGTTGTTACAGTCCCACCCCCTGCTTTCTCTGCAGCTACCTTCCGTCTCGTCATAGCTAGTAAAAAACACTACAAATTTAATCCTTTAAAGTTAGATGAAATGGGGGTACCTTGATCCAGTTTTTAGGGGGGTAGCCCAGCCCAGCCTCCTCCGGGCTCCGATGGGCGCGGATGGGCCCGCCCTTGGCCCGGGCTTTGCCCAGGCGCGTCCCGTGCCGCGGGGCTCCTGACGCGCTTTTGTGCGCGGCGGCGTGACCGGTGGCAGCCCAGGTGCTGCTGAAACTCCGAGTCCCCAAAGAGGTACGGTGCTCCCCACGGGAGTTCGGCGGCAGAAAGGCAGGAAAAGCTGTATGTGGCGGCTACAGCGCCGCGGGGTCCTGACGCGCTTTTGTGCGCGGCGGCGTGACCGGTGGCAGCCCAGGTGCTGCTGGGACTCCGAGTCCCCAAAGAGGTACGGTGCTCCCCACGGGAGTTCGGCGGCAGAAAGGCAGGAAAAGCTGTATGTGGCGGCTACAGCGCCGCGGGGGTCCTGACGCGCTTTTGTGCGCGGTGGCAGCCCAGGTGCTGCTGGGACTCCGAGTCCCCAAAGAGGTACGGTGCTCCCCACGGGAGTTCGGCGGCAGAGAGGCAGGAAAAGCTGTATGTGGCGGCTTTGTCATTTTGGTGTTGTTTTGATTATAATAATATTCTAAATTTGTATAAATTAGTGTTGGATTTTTTTAATTGTGTTGTGTATTTTACTTATTTGCTGTTTTGGTGATATTAAATGCTTTACACATACCTGTCTCCTAAGTTAAGCCTGACTGCTTGTTTGCCAAGCTACCAATGGTTTAACAAGGATTCATTTATTGAGACTTTATTAGACCTATTAGTGATTGTGGTATTATTACTAGCTGAAGGTGAATACCCCCAGCTACTTATATTCCACTTTCCTACACAGTGCCTAAGCTACTGTTGCAACATTCCTCTAGGAGCAGCCCATAATGTATCGACATTGCACTGTGAACAGGCCCTGCTTCAGCAACATCCCACAGGGACCTGCCTATACAGCAGTGGCATTGCACTGGGAGTCTGCCCCTGCTGCAGCTCCACAGAAAGCTGACCACACCTTAGATGCAACACACCAAGGCACAATCCCACCAGAAGCTGAAGATACCAAAGATGCATCACACTGGGAGCTGCTGCTGCTGCAGAAACATTCCACCAGGAGCTGCCCGTACTTAAGTGGCATTGCACCAAGAACTACAGTGCTGCAGCAACATCCCACCAGGAGCTGCACATACTTCAGTGGCATTGCACCAGGAGCTGCCCGTACTGCAGCAACATCCCACCAGGGTCTTACCTTAGTGGCATCACTCTAGGTGCGGTCCTGCTGCAGCAACATCTTATCAGGAGTTGCATATAGTTCAGCAGCATCACACCAGCAGCATCTCCAGATGCAGCAACATGCCACTGTGAGCTGGCATTACCGCAGTGACATTGCACTCGGAGCTGAAGCAACATCCTGCAGGGAGCTGCCCATACTTCAGTGGCGTCACACCAGGACCTGGCTCTGAGGCAGAAACATCCCACCAGGAGCTGCACTTCCCTCAGTAGTGTCGTGTAGTTCCTATAAGACCTATATAGGATCTGCACGTTTAGACAACATACACTGCGGGACTGGTGTCCAGACTGATTCCAGACACCCCCACTGGGTATGTTGGCCTGTGTACCGGCTAGCTTGCAATGCCACTATAACCTCCCCTTACCAAGGAGAGAATAGTTCTTGGCAAGTATCGAACATGACAACCCTGATCCCTCAGGACCGTGGAAACAGTAACTTACTTTTCGCTCAGTCACTTGTGCTCACTTGCTCTCAGAGAGATACACAGAATAAACAGTTGGGACGTTTTCAATAAGTATTTATTGAACAGTCGTTATTCTAGTGTAGAATAAGTGTACTGAAATCACCAGTAGACAGTAGCATATATAAATGAGTAACAGCACTAAGAAAGTAAACAGATGGTAGGTTTCTACCATTTTGCTAAAATCATAACCACAGGTAGGTATATAAAATACATGGCAGTAAAATGCGTACTCCTACGATGCACCCTAACTAGATGTACCTAAGTGTATCTAGCATGTGAGTAGGTGTAAAGCCAAGAATCCCTCTAGGATAAAGCCAACCCCATTACCTGATGTGCGACTGCGTGACCCCGTTCTGGTCTCGAGCTGAACACCCCGTAAGGGATGTCAGACCACTGCGAGCTGGAGTGTCTGCATGCAGGAACCTCAGCGTCTCGTGTCAGTGTGTTGGCATGGAAGTCGTGATCTCCTCTAACTATCTCAGCAAGATGTGGTGTTTATATACCCTAAGGTACCCCCAGGGGTTCTACCTTGCTGTGTCAGTGTCGGACTTAGGATGACGTCGGGAATGAACTTTATACACAGTTCTTATGCAGGAGATGGTGGTCCTGCTGTGATTCCAAGAAGCTAAGAATCCTCATGCATCATTTATGAGGCCAATGTCCAGGGAAAAACCCTACGTACTTGTGTGTAGTATTGTAACTGGGTAATAGGTCAGTCCTTCAAATCCATTATGTATGTAGTATAGGAGAGAATGTACGTGAAGGGTTATGATGTTACCTAGACCTATATCGGGGTACCTATATGAAATATAACAGTAGCATCGCTCTAGGAGCTGCACTGCTGCAGCATCATCCCACCAGGAGCTGCACTGACCTCAGTAGCATTGCTCTAGGAGTTGCACTGCTGCAGCATCATCCCTCCAGGAGCTGCACTTATCCCAGTAGCATCGCTCTAGGAGCAGCACTGCTCCAGCATCACACCAACAGGAGCTGCACTTACCTCAGTAGCATCGCTCTAGGAGCTGCACTGCAGCAGCATCATCACACCAGGAGCTGCACTTACCTCAGTGGCATCACTCAAGGTGCTACACTGCTGCACCATTATCCCATCAGGAGCTGCACTTACCTCAGTAGCATCACTCTAGGAACTGCACTGCTGCAGCATCATCCCACCAGGAGCTGAATTCACCTCAGTAGCATAGCTCTAGGAGCTGCACTGCTGCAGCAGCATCCCACCAGGAGCTGCACTGACCTCAGTACCATTGCTCTAGGAGCTGCACTGCTGCTGCATCATTCTACCAGGAACTGCACTTAACTCAGTGGTATCACACCAGGATCTGCACTGCTGCAGCATCATCACACCACAAGCTGCACTTACCTCAGTGGCATTGCTCTAGGTGCTGCACTGCTTCAGCATTATCCCACCAGGAGCTGCATTTACCTCAGAAGCATCGCTCTAGGAGCTGCACTGCTGCAACATCATCACACCAGGAGCTGCACTTACTTCATTAGCATCGCTCTAGGAGCTGCACTGCTGCAGCAGCATCCCAACAGGAGCTGCACTCACCTCAATCGCATAGCTCTAGGAGCTGCACTGCTGTAGCATTGTCCCACCAGGAGCTCCACTTACCTCTGTAGCATCACTCTAGGAGTTGCACTGCAGCAGCATCATCCCACCAGGAGCTGCACTCACTTTAGTAGCATAGCTCCAGGAGCTGCACTGCTGCAGCATTATCCCACCAGGAACTGCACTTACCTCGTTGGCATCGCTCTAGGAGCTGCACTGCTTCAGCATCATCACACCACAAGCTGAACTTACCTCAGTGGCATTGCTCTAGGAGTTGCACTGCTGCAGCAGCATCCCACCAGGAGCTGCACTTACCTCAGAAGCATTGTTCTAGGAGCTGCACTGCTGCAGAATCATGACACCAGGAGCTGCACTTAACTCATTATCCCACCAGGAGCTGCACTTACCTCAGTAGCATCACTCTAGGGGCTGCACTGCTGCAGCATCATCCCACAAGAAGCAGCACTTACCTCAGTAGCATAGCTCTAGGAGCTGCACTGCTGTAGCATCATCCCACCAGGAGCTGCACTTACCTCAGTGGCATCGCACCAGGAGCTGCATTGCTGCAGCATCATCCTACCAGGAGTTGCACTTAACTCAGTAGCATTGCTCTAGGAGTTGCACTGCTGCAGCATCATCCCACAAGGAGCTGCACTTACCTCAGTGGAATAGCTCTAAGAGCTGCACTTCTGCAGCATCATTCCACCGGGAGCTGCACTTACCCCAGTAGCATTGCTCTAGGAGTTGCACTGCTGCAGCATCATCCCACCAGGAGCTGAACTTACTTCAGTAGCATCGCTCTAGGAGCTGCACTGCTGCAGCAGCATCCCACCAAGAGCTGCATTTACCTCAGTGGCATTGCACCAGGATCTGTAGTGCTGCAGCATCATCCCACCAGGAACTGCACTTGCATCAGTTGCATTGCTGTAGGAGCTGCACTGCTGCAGCCGCATCCCACTAGGAGCTGCACTTACCTCAGTAGCATTGCTCTAGATGCTGCACTGCTGCAGCAGCATCCCACCATGAGCTGTACTTACCTCAGTGCCATTGCATCAGGAGCTGCACTTACCTCAGTAGCATCGTTCTAGGAGCTGCACTGCTGCAGCATCATCCCACCAGGAGCTGCACTTACCTCAGTAGCATCACTGTAGGAGTAGTACTGCTGAAGCAGCAGTGCACAAGTTGCTGCACGAATGTCAGTAGCATCGTTCTAGGTGCTGCACAGCTGCAGCATCATCCCACTAGGAGCTGCACTTACCTATTTAGCATCGCTCTAGGAGCTGCACTGCTGCAGCATCATTTCACAGGGTGCTGCACTTACCTCAGTAGCATCGCTCTAGGAGCTACACAGCTGCAGCATCATTCCACCAGGAGCTGCACTTACCTCAGTAGCATTGCTCTAGGAGCTGCACTGATGCAGCACCATTCCACAGGGAGCTGCACTTACCTGATTGGCATCGC
Organism: Calotriton arnoldi; assembly: GCA_963921515.1. Lineage (NCBI taxonomy): Eukaryota > Metazoa > Chordata > Amphibia > Caudata > Salamandridae > Calotriton > Calotriton arnoldi. The sequence continues at coordinate 79,753 of CAWUFW010022030.1, read as the reverse complement.
TCTAGGAGCTGCACTGCTGCAGCGTCATCACACCACGAGCTGAACTTACCTCAGTGGCATTGCTCTAGGAGTTGCACTGCTGCAGCAGCATCCCACCAGGAGCTGCACTTACCTCAGAAGCATTGTTCTAGGAGCTGCACTCATCACACCAGGAGCTGCATTTACCTCATTATCCCACCAGGAGCTGCACTTACCTCAGTAGTATCGCTCTAGGAGCTGCACTGCAGCAGCATCATGCCACCAGGAGCTGCACTCACCTCAATAGCATAGCTCTAGGAGCTGCACTGCTGCAGCATCATCACACCAGGAGCTGCACTTACCTCAGTGGCATCACTCAAGGTGCTGCACTGCTCCACCATTATCCCACCAGGAGCTGCACTTACCTCAGTAGCATCGCTCTAGGAGCTGCACTGCTGCAGCATCATCCCACAAGGAGCTGCATTCACCTCAGTAGCATAGCTCTAGAAGCTGCACTGCTGCCACAGCATCCCACCAGGATCTGCACTGACCTCAGTAGCATTGCTCTAGGAGCTGCACTGCTGCTGCATCATTCTACCAGGAGCTCCACTTAACTCAGTTGTATCACACAAGGAGCTGCACTGCTGAAGCATCATCACACCACAAGCTGCACTTACCTCAGTGGCATTGCTCTAGGTGCTGCACTGCTTCAGCATTATCCCACCAGGAGCTGCACTTACCTCAGAAGCATCGCTCTAGGAGCTGCACTGCTGCAGCATCATATCACCAGGAGCTGCACTTACTTCAGTAGCATCGCTCTAGGAGCTGCACTATTGCAGCAGCATCCCAACAGGAGCTGCACTCACCTCAATAGCATAGCTCTAGGAGCTGCACCGCTGTAGCATTGTCCCACCAGGAGCTGCACTTACCTCGGTAGCATCACTCTAGGAGGTGCACTGCAGCAGCATCATCCCACCAGGAGCTGCACTCTCCTTAGTAGCATAGCTCTAGGAGCTGCACTGCTGCAGCATTATCCCACTAGGAACTGCACTTACCTCATTGGCATTGCTCTAGGAGCGGCACTGCTGCAGCATCATCACACCACGAGCTGAACTTACCTCAGTGGCATTGCTCTAGGAGTTTCACTGCTGCAGCAGCATCCCACCAAAGCTGCACTTACCTCAGAAGCATCGTTCTAGGAGCTGCACTGCTGCAGAATCATGACACCAGGAGCTGCACTTACCTCATTATCCCACCATGAGCTGCACTTACCTCAGTAGCATCACTCTAGGAGCTGCACTGCTGCAGCATCATCCCACAAGAAGCAGCACTTACCTCAGTAGCATAGCTCTAGGAGCTGCACTGCTGTAGCATCATCCCACCAGGAGCTGCACTTACCTCAGTGGCATCGCACCAGGAGCTGCATTGCTGCAGCATCATCTTACCAGGAGTTGCACTTAACTCAGTAGCATTGCTCTAGGAGTTGCACTGCTGCAGCATCATCCCACCAGGAGCTGCACTTACCTCAGTGGAATAGCTCTAAGAGCTGCACTTCTGCAGCATCATTCCACCGGGAGCTGCACTTACCCCAGTAGCATTGCTCTAGGAGTTGCACTGCTGCAGCATCATCCCACCAGGAGCTGAACTTACTTCAGTAGCATCGCTCTAGGAGCTGCACTGCTGCAGCAGCATTCCACCAAGAGCTGCATTTACCTCAGTGGCATTGCACCAGGATCTGTAGTGCTGCAGCATCATCCCACCAGGAACTGCACTTGCATCAGTTGCATTGCTGTAGGAGCTGCACTGCTGTAGCCGCATCCAACTAGGAGCTGCACTTACCTCAGTAGCATTGCTCTAGATGCTGCACTGATGCAGCAGCATCCCACCATGAGCTGTACTTACCTCAGTGCCATTGCATCAGGAGCTGCACTTACCTCAGTAGCATCATTCTAGGAGCTGCACTGCTGCAGCATCATCCCACCAGGAGCTGCACTTACCTCAGTAGCATCACTGTAGGTGTAGTACTGCTGAATCAGCAGTGCACAAGTTGCTGCACGAATGTCAGTAGCATCGTTCTAGGTGCTGCACAGCTGCAGCATCATCCCACTAGAAGCTGCACTTACCTATTTAGCATCGCTCTAGGAGCTGCACTGCTGCAGCATCATTTCACCGGGAGCTGCACTTCCCTCAGTATCTTCGCTCTAGGAGCTGCACTGCTGCAGCATCATTTCACAGGGTGCTGCACTTACCTCAGTAGCATCGCTCTAGGAGCTACACAGCTGCAGCATCATTCCACCAGGAGCTGCACTTACCTCAGTAGCATTGCTCTAGGAGCTGCACTGATGCAGCACCATTCCACAGGGAGCTGCACTTACCTGATTGGCATCGCTCTAGGAGCTGCACTGCTGCAGCGTCATCACACCACAAGCTGAACTTACCTCAGTGGCATTGCTCTAGGAGTTGCACTGCTGCAGCAGCATCCCACCAGGAGCTGCACTTACCTCAGAAGCATTGTTCTAGGAGCTGCACTCATCACACCAGGAGCTGCATTTACCTCATTATCCCACCAGGAGCTGCACTTACCTCAGTAGTATCGCTCTAGGAGCTGCACTGCAGCAGCAGCATCATGCCACCAGGAGCTGCACTCACCTCAATAGCATAGCTCTAGGAGCTGCACTGCTGCAGCATCATCACACCAGGAGCTGCACTTACCTCAGTGGCATCACTCAAGGTGCTGCACTGCTCCACCATTATCCCACTAGGAGCTGCACTTACCTCAGTAGCATCGCTCTAGGAACTGCACTGCTGCAGCATCATCCCACAAGGAGCTGCATTCACCTCAGTAGCATAGCTCTAGAAGCTGCACTGCTGCCACAGCATCCCACCAGGATCTGCACTGACCTCAGTAGCATTGCTCTAGGAGCTGCACTGCTGCTGCATCATTCTACCAGGAGCTCCACTTAACTCAGTTGTATCACACAAGGAGCTGCACTGCTGCAGCATCATCACACCACAAGCTGCACTTACCTCAGTGGCATTGCTCTAGGTGCTGCACTGCTTCAGCATTATCCCACCAGGAGCTGCACTTACCTCAGAAGCATCGCTCTAGGAGCTGCACTGCTGCAGCATCATCACACCAGGAGCTGCACTTACTTCAGTAGCATCGCTCTAGGAGCTGCACTATTGCAGCAGCATCCCAACAGGAGCTGCACTCACCTCAATAGCATAGCTCTAGGAGCTGCACCGCTGTAGCATTGTCCCACCAGGAGCTGCACTTACCTCGGTAGCATCACTCTAGGAGGTGCACTGCAGCAGCATCATCCCACCAGGAGCTGCACTCTCCTTAGTAGCATAGCTCTAGGAGCTGCACTGCTGCAGCATTATCCCACCAGGAACTGCACTTACCTAATTGGCATTGCTCTAGGAGCGGCACTGCTGCAGCATCATCACACCACAAGCTGAACTTACCTCAGTGGCATTGCTCTAGGAGTGTCACTGCTGCAGCAGCATCCCACCAGGAGCTGCACTTACCTCAGAAGCATCGTTCTAGGAGCTGCACTGCTGCAGCATCATCACACCGGAAGCTGCACTTACCTCATTATCCCACCAGGAGCTGCACTTACCTCAGTAGCATCGCTCTAGGAGCTGCACTGCGGCAGCATCATCCCACAAGAAGCTGCACTTACCTCAGTAGCATAGCTCTAGGAGCTGCACTGCTGTAGCATCATCCCACCAGGAGCTCCACTTACCTCGGTGGCATCGCACCAGGAGCTGCACTGCTGCAGCAGCATCCCACCAGGAGCTGCATTTACCTCAGAAGCATCGTTCTAGGAGCTGCACTGCTGCAGCATCATCACACCGGGAGCTGCACTTACCTCATTATCCCACCAGGAGCTGCACTTACCTCAGTAGCATCGCTCTAGGAGCTGCACTGCTGCAGCATCATCCCACAAGAAGCTGCACTTACCTCAGTAGCATAGCTCTAGGAGCTGCACTGCTGTAGCATCATCCCACCAGGAGCTCCACTTACCTCGGTGGCATCGCACCAGGAGCTGCACTGCTGCAGCATCATCCTACCAGGAGTTGCACTTAACTCAGTAGCATCGCTCTAGGAGTTGCACTGCTGCAGCATCATCCCACCAGGAGCTGCACTTACCTCAGTGGCATAGCTCTAAGAGCTGCACTTCTGCAGCATCATTCCACCAGGAGCTGCACTTACCCCAGTAGCATTGCTCTATGAGTTGCACTGCTGCAGCATCATCCCACCAGGAGCTGCACTTACTTCAGTAGCATCACTCTAGGAGCTGCACTGCTGCAGCAGCATCCCACCAGGAGCTGGATTTACCTCAGTGGCATTGCACCAGGATCTGTACTGCTGCAGCATCATCCCACCAGGAGCTGCACTTGCATCAGTTGCATTGCTGTAGGAGCTGCACTGCTGTAGCAGCATCCCACTAGGAGTTTCACTTACCTCAGTAGCATTGCTCTAGGTGCTGTATTTCTGCAGCAGCATCCCACCACGAGCTGTACTTACCTCAGTGCCATTGCATCAGGAGCTGCAGTTACCTCAGTAGCATCATTCTAGGAGCTGCACTGCTGCAGCATCATCCCACCAGGAGCTGCACTTACCTCAGTAGCATCACTGTAGGAGTAGTACTGCTGCAGCAGCAGTGCACAAGTTGCTGCATGAATATCAGTAGCATCGTTCTAGGTGCTGCATTGCTGCAGCATCATCCCACTAGGAGCTGCACTTACCTCTGTAGCATCGCTCTAGGAGCAGCACTGCTGCAGCATCATTTCACCAGGAGCTGCACTTCCCTCAGTATCTTCGCTCTAGGAGCTGCACTGCTGCAGCATCATTCCACAAGGAGCTGCACTTACCTCAGTAGCATTGCTCTAGGAGCTGCACTGATGCAGCACCATTCCACAGGGAGCTGCACTTACCTCAGTAGCATCGTTCTAGGAGCTGCACTGCTGCAGCATTATCCCACCAGGAACTGCACTTACCTCATTGGCATCGCTCTAGGAGCTGGACTGCTGCAGCATCATCACACCACGAGCTGAACTTACCTCAGTGGCATTGCTCTAGGAGTTGCACTGCTGTAGCAGCATCCCACCAGGAGCTGCACTTACCTCAGAGGCATCATTCTAGGAGCTGCACTGCTGCAGCATCATCACACCAGGAGCTGCACTTACCTCATTATCCCACCAGGAGCTGCACTTACCTAAGCAGCATCGCTCTAGGAGCGGCACTGCAGCAGCATCATGCCACCAGGAGCTCCACTCACCTTAGTAGCATAGCTCTTGGAGCTGCACTGCTGCAGCATTATCCCACCAAGAGCTGCACTTACCTCATTGGCATCACTCTATTTATTTATTTATTTTTTAGTTTTATAGAGCGCGAACTTGACCCGTTAGGGTATCAGAGCGCTTTACAGGAATCAAGCAGTAGTATACAAAAGACTTGGAGGGGGGGGCTGGATACAAAGGGATAAAAGGGACAGAATACAATTTACATTTACATTTAATGAGAAACGAAGGTCCCCAGGTCCTTGTAGGGATGCCCGGAGGTGCCGGGAGGATAGTGTCTGTGTACTCCAGGGGATGCAGTAGAAAGGAAATAGCGCAAGGTCTCTGTGTGAGATAGAGGCAAAATTTAGGCGAGGAATTTGCCCATTAGGAAGGTTTTGGCATCCTTTTTAAAGCGAGCCAGAGAAGGGATTCTTCTGATGGCGGGCGGGAGTGAGTTCCATATTCTTGGTGCGGCCCCAGAGAAAGCCCGATTGTAAGTTTTCTTTTTCCGAAAACGTGCAGGTTGGAGCAAGAGGTCTCTGGAGGACCGCAAGTTTCTGGTTCCTCTGGATATCACGGGTTTCTGGGCAAGATATGCAGGGGAGTTTGAGTATAATGCCTTGTGCGTGATACATGCCATTTTGAGTTGGATTCTGGCTTGTAGAGGAAGCCAGTTCAGAGCTTTCAGAGGTGGTGAAATGTGGTCGAACTTCCTTGAGCCTGTTAGTAGCCTGGCGGCTGCGTTGAGGCAGGCTTTTGAAGGTGCCAGGGAGAGCTTGGGTAAACCCAAGAGGGTAGAGCAGCCATATTCCAGTCTAGAGATGACTAATGCTTGGACTGCCATTTTTAGGTCAGGAGTGTCAAGGAAGGGTTTCAGTTTCCTTAGATAGCTCAGGTGGAATCTGGCTGATTTGGCCATCGAGTTGATGTGGTCCCACATGTTCAAGTTACAGTCCAGGGTTATTCCAAGGGATTTGGCCGAGTCCACTATGGTTGGAGGGCAGTTTAAGGGTGTGATGGCCTTGATCCATACCTGAGTCTCAGGGTTGGTTTTGGGTGGGGAAATTAGAAGAAATTCTGTCTTCTTTGCGTTGAGTTTGTGTTGATTGGAGGAGAGCCATTGGACAGTCAATTTCAAGGCTTCGTTCATGGAAAGAATCTCCTCGAGAGAGGAGATCTTGATGTAGATCTGGGTGTCGTCAGCGTACATGTGGTATGAGATATTTGCGGTGTGTAGTACTTCGGCAAGTGGTTCTAGGTAAAGGTTGAAGAGGGTGGGGGACAAGGTTGATCCTTGGGGGACTCCAACAGTGACCGGGGAGGGAGTAGACAGGTTACCGTTAATTAGGAATCTCTGTGATCGGTTGTGGAGGAAGGACCTAAACCATTCAAGAACAGAGCCATCCATTCCCATCCTGAATTTGAGGCGTTCGAGTAGTTTCTCATGGTTGACCGTGTCGAAGGCCGAGGACAGATCTAGTAAGATTAGGAGACAGGTTTTGCCTTGGTCAAGGGCTAGGAGGGCATCATCCACAATATGGAGAATGGTGGTTTCCGTGCTGTGCCCGGGCTTGAAACCGGATTGGAAGTCATCTAGTAGGTGGAAGTTGGTGATGTGTTGGCTCAGCTGCTGTTGCACACATTTCTCCAGAACTTTAGCTAAGAGTGGGATGTTAGAAATAGGTCTAAAGTTGTCCGGGGAGGCAGGGTCCAGCAACGTTTTTTTTAAAATGGGGAGAACTTGGCCAGCTTTCAAAGAGTCGGGTATGGATCCCTGAAGTAGGGAGGCATTAATTATTGCAGTCCAGCTAGGAATGATGGATTGGGAGGCGGCAGCTAGGCAGTTAGAGGGGAGTGGGTCATTAAAGTAGTTGTTCGGGTTTAAGGTGGAGAGGAATTTCGAGACGGAGTGTTCGTCATAGATTTTGAAGTCGGTCCAGTGTGCTTGGTTTTTGGGTGAAGCCTGAGGAGGCGGCACGAAGGGAGGAGGTAGATCTGGAAGGGGTTGAGAGTAGGTAGCGGATCTAAGTTTGTTTCCTAAGGCTGTGATTTTATCAGTGAAAAAGGAGGAGAATTCCTCAGATGATATTAGTGACTTGGGGTTTTCTTTCGATGTTTTAGCCAGTTTGTTTGATTGGTGTTTGACCAGTTCGAAGAGTTTGCGGGGTCTGTTTTTGGTGTTCCCCAGTTCAGATCTGAAGAATTCTTTTTTCGAGTTGAGGATGTTTCTGTTGTAGGCATTTCTGGCCTGGCGGAGAAGTTTTAAATGTGCGGCTGAAGGGTGCTGTCTCCAGATTCTTTCTGACTGCCGCAGGGATCTCCTCTCGCTGTTGAGGGACCCATTGAACCAGGGGTTTCTGTCTTTGATTTGGGTTCATTTTAGTTTTAGCAGGGCAAGGTCATCAAGAATGTTAGTTATAGTCCCTGAGTAATGATCGGTGAGGTCATTGACCGTTGTGATATGGGGGGGGGGTAGGTCAGATTTGCAGTGGGCTGCCAGTTCCCTGGGATCAAGGTTCTTGGTGTCTCTAACCCAGCGTTTAGGAATCACTTGTTGCGGAGCTCTTGTCTTGAGGGTCCCAGGTAGTAGGAAAGTGATAGCATGGTGATCAGACCAATCATAAAGGGTCTATAGCAATAAGCTTGACTGTTGATTCCTTGGCGATGATCCAGTATAGAGTGGCGCCTTTTGAGTGTGTAGGGAGTGAGCAGACTTGGGTTAGGGCTTGGTCGGCCAGGAGATCTTTGATGGCGTTGACATGAGGGTCCTTGGGGTCATTCCAGTGAAGGTTGAAATCACCAAGGAAAATGTCTTTGGAGTTGGAGGAAACCTTGGCTGTAATGAGTTCCATGAGGTGGTCAGTAAAGGCGTCATTCGTGCCTGGGGGTGGTAAAAGATGTGCAGATTGCACAGTTGCGTGGTGTTGCAGCATATGGAGAGTACGAGGTATTCACAGGAGTCTGTGGTATCTGCCAGGAGTTCTGTGACAAGGAGATTAGAGCGGTAAATGCAGGCAATGCCTCCCCCTTTTTTGCTGGAATGCCTATCCAGCCTTGCAATATTATAGTTGGGAGGGACTAGGAGGTCTAGGCATGGAGATGAGGATTCGTTGAGCCACGATTCAGTCAGGATTGCTAAGTCAATGTTTTGGCTCAGTATGAGATCTGCGATATCGGCGGCATGCTTAACTGCTGAACGGCAGTTAATTCGGAGGCCAGACAAAGGGGGGTCGGAGAGAGTGTCGTGCGATGGGGCGGACAGGAGTACTGGCGCTAGGTTGCTATCAACCACACTTCTGTTGCGGAGGGTAGCTGATCTGTTGGGGTTGATTGCGACCGTGCGAATGGCATGTTCGACATTCACGTCTAGTGGACTAGGGGTTGCTGGGGCAGAGTTGTAGGAAAGGAGGATGGCTAGAGTTTCCTCTTCAGTGAGGTCTGGCGGACTCGGGTGGCAATGGTAGAGTTGTAGGAGAGGAGGAGAGCTAGAATTTCCTCCTCCGAGAGGTGGCATGGTTGTTTGCGAGGGCGAAGGTGTCTCAGGGATAGTGGTAGTGGGTGAGTGGGGGGCTCAGTGAGAGGGAGGGGGGTGAGGTTCAATGGAGGCTTGAGTTTAGAGAAGGCGAGTTCAGTGAGGTGAATGAGGTTTTTCAGATCCAGAATGGAGTTATGGATGCTCTGCGTTAATTTGGCTGCTCTGTGATGCAGAGTTTCGATATCCATATAGGAGGGAGGTGCTTGAAGGCAGGGGAACAGTGGTTTGGTAGCGGTTGTATTGACATGCGTTGGTGGTAGGGTAGAGGGGCTGGGTCGACTTGTGTCGTCGGCCAATGGAAGAGTTTCAGACTCAGAGTCAGCGGGAGGAGCTGGCTGGGAGGAGACCAGAGGTCTGGGAACTAATCTGTTGGTAAGCCCAGGTCGACTAGTGTCGTAGGCCAGTGGAAGAATTTCAGACTCAAAGTCAGAGGGAGGAGCTGGCGGGGAGGAGACCAAAGGTCTGGGAATGATCCTGTTGGTAGGCCCAGGACGACTTGTGTCGTAGGCTAATGGAAGAGTTTCAGGCTAAAAGTCAGAGGGAGGAGCTGGCGGGGAGGAGACCAAAGGTCTGGGAACGAATCTGTTTGTAGGCCCAGGTGGGGTGATAGAGGGGTTAGGTCGATCTGAGTTGTGGGCCCTTAGGGAGGAGGCTAGTGGGAGGCTGGGCATGCTAGTCGGGGGGTCGTCGAGGCGAGTGTTTGTTAACCTGCAGGCGTCGTGCACATGGTTTTTGAGGAGGGTGAAAAGGTCCGCAAATTTATTGAGGTTTCTGGTTGTAGCTTGGATCAGGACGATGCCGTTTTTGTAAAGGGTGATGGTGAGGTCAGCTCGCAAGAATGCGGAGGGCGCTATCGAGAGCTTGGTCCCGTACGGTATGTTCCTGGTTCCGCGTACATTGAGGAGATACGCGATAGTTTTGCGCCATGAGGATGTTCTTCTGGAATAGAAAATGAGGTCATTTATGACTGTGCCCTTGTCAGCGCTGTATCATTGATCAGAAATCAAGGTCTCAGGGTGAGATTTTAGGGTGGAGTGCTTGAGAGATTTCGCAGCAGTTTTGGAGAGGTTGGGAGGGTACACAAGAGTATAGTAATTTTCCCCAGTAGCGGACACTCTAGGAGCTGCACTGCTGCAGCATCATCCCACCAGGAGCTGCACTCAACTCAGTAGCAATGCTCCAGTAACTGCACTGTTGCAGCATCATTCCACCAGGAGCTGCACTTACCTCAGTGGCATCCCACCAGGAGCTGCACTTACCTCAGTGGCATCGCTCTAGTTGCTGCACTGCTGCAGAATTATCCCACCAGGAGCTGCACTTACCTCAGTAGCATCGCTCTAGGAGCTGCACTGCTGCAGTATCATCCCACCAGAATCTGCACTTACCTCAGTAGAATAGCTCTAGGAGCTGCACTGCTGTAGCATCATCCCACCAGGAGCTGCACTTACCCCAGTGGCATCGCACCACTGATGCAGCATCATCCTACCAGGAGTTGCACTTACCTCAGTAGCATCGCTCTAGGAGTTGCACTGCTGCAGCATCATCCCACCAGGAGCTGCACTTACCTCAGTGGCATAGCCTCAGGAGCTGCACTTCTGCAGCATCATTCCACCAGGAGCTGCACTTACCCCAGTAGCATTGCTCTAGGAGTTGCACTGCTGCAGCATCATCCCACCAGGAGCTGCACTTACCCCAGTAGCATTGCTCTAGGAGTTGCACTGCTGCAGCATCATCCCACCAGGAGCTGCACTTACTTCAGTAGCATCGCTCTAGGAGCTGCACTGCTGCAGCAGCATCCCACCAGGAGCTGCACTTACCTCAGTGGCATTGCACCAGGAGCTGCCCTGGTGCAGCAGCATCCCACTAGGAGCTGCACTTACCTCAGTAGCATTGCTCTAGGTGCTTCACTGCTGCAGCAGCATCCCACCACGAGCTGTACTTACCTTAGTGCCATCACACCAGGAGCTGCAATTACCTCAGTAGCATCATTCTAGGAGCTGCACTGCTGCAGCATCATCCCACCAGGAGCTGCACTTGCATCAGTTGCATTGCTGTAGGAGCTGCACTGGTGCAGCAGCATCCCACTAGGAGCTGCACTTACCTCAGTAGCATTGCTCTAGGTGCTGCACTGCTGCAGCAGCATCCCACCACGAGCTGTACTTACCTTAGTGCCATCGCACCAGGAGCTGCACTGCTGCAGCAGCATCCCACCACGAGCTGTACTTACCTTAGTGCCATCGCACCAGGAGCTGCACTGCTGCAGCAGCATCTCACACAGGAGCTGCAATTACCTCAGTAGCATTGCTCTAGGTGCTGCACTGCTGCAGCAGCATCCCACCACGAGCTGTACTTACCTTAGTGCCATCCCACTAGGAGCTGCCCTTACCCCAGTAGCATTGCTCTAGGAGTTGCACTGCTGCAGCATCATCCCACCAGGAGCTGCACTTACTTCAGTAGCATCACTCTAGGAGCTGCACTGCTGCAGCATCATCCCACCAGGAGCTGCACTTGCATCAGTTGCATTGCTGTAGGAGCTGTACTGGTGCAGCAGCATCCCACTAGGAGCTGCACTTACCTCAGTAGCATTGCTCTAGGTGCTGCACTGCTGCAGCAGCATCCCACCACGAGCTGTACCTACCTTAGTGCCATCACACAAGGAGCTGCAATTACCTCAGTAGCATCGTTCTAGGAGCTGCACTGCTACAGCATCATCCCACCAGGAGCTGCACTTACCTCAGTAGCATCACTGTAGGAGCTGTACTGCTGCATCAGCATTGCACAAGTTGCTGCACTAATGTCAGTAGCATTGTTCTAGGTGCTGCACTGCTGCAGCATCATCCCACTAGGAGCTGCACTTACCTCGGTAGCATCGCTCTAGGAGCTGCACTGCTGCAGCATCATTTCACCGGGAGCTGCACTTACCTCAGTATCTTCGCTCTAGGAGCTGTACTGCTGCAGCATCATTCAACAGGGTGCTGCACTTACCTCAGTAGCATCGCTCTAGGAGCTACACAGCTGCAGCATCATTCCACCAGGAGTTGCACTTACCTCAGTAGCATCGCTCTAGGAGCTGCACAGCTGCAGCACCATTCCACTGGGAGCTGCACTTACCTCAGTAGCATCGTTCTAGGAGCTGCACTGCTGCAGCATTAGCCCACCAGGAGCTGCACTTACCTCATTGGCATCGCTCTAGGAGCTGCACTGCTGCTGCACTTACCTCAGTAGCATCGCTCTAGGAACTGCACTGCTTCAGCGTCATCCCACCAGGAGCTGCACTTAGCTCAGTGGCATCCCACCAGGAGCTGCACTTACCTCAGTGGCCTCGCTCAAGGTGCTGCACTGCTGCAGCACTATCCCACCAGGAGCTGCACTTACCTCAGTAGCATCACCCTAGGAGCTGCACTGCTGTAGCATCATCCCACTAGGAGCTGCACTTACCTCAGTGGCATCACACCAGAAGCTGCACTGCTGCAGCATCATCCTACTGGGAGTTGCACTTACCTCAGTAGCATCGCTCTAGGAGCTGCACTTCTGCAGCATCATTCCACCGGGAGCTGCACTAACCCCAGTAGCATTGCTCTAGGAGTTGCACTGCTGCAGCATCATCCCACCAGGAGCTGCACTTACCTCAGTGGCATAGCTCTAGGAGCTGCACCGCTGCAGCATCATTCCACAGGGAGCTGCACTTACCATAGTAGCAGCGCTCTAGGAGCTGCACTGCTGCAGCAGCATCTCACCAGCAACTGCACTTACCTCAGTAGCATCGCTCCAGGAACTGCACTGCTGTAGCATCATCCCACCAGGAGCTGCACTTACTTCAGTAGCATCGCTCTAGGAGCTGCACTGCTGCAGCAGCATCCCATAAGGAGCTGCACTTACCTCAGTGGCATTTTACCAGGAGATGTACTGCTGCAGCATCATCCCACCAGCAGCTGCACTTGCATCAGTTGTTTGAGGGTGAGGCTTCCTCAAAAATTCTGCCTCTTCATTGTGGAGTTCCTCAGGGATCGTCCCTGAGCCCCACTCTTTTTAATGCCTACGTGGCTCCGCTGGCGGATATTGTGCTTCCCTTTGGGGTTCACATAGTCACCTATGCTGATGACACTCAGCTAGTTGTGGCTCTGAATCATCCCGACCAGGTGTCCATGGGCCTTCGTCCTTGCCTTGAAGAAGTCGCCAAGTGGATGAATTTGTCGCATCTGAAACTTAACGGCGACAAAACTGAGCTCATGGTTCTTGGAAATCACATTAATTTTAAAGCAAGTACTATGTGGCCAGTCTGCATGGGCCTGCCCCCTGCCCCAAAGACTGAGATAAAGAGTCTGGGAGTCTGGCTGGACCAGGACCTCAGTTTTAAAGTTCAGGCCAGGAAGATTGCAGCCTTTTGTTACGGCATCCTTAGGATGCTCCGTAAAGTGCTCCCTCTTCTTCCCTTCCAGGCTAGAAAACTGATGGTTCAGGCACTTGTCTTGTCACGGATTGACTACGGAAACGCCTTATATTTAGGCGCGCCTAGCTCAGTAATTGCAAAACTTCAGACAGTGCAGAACTGTGCAGCAAGAATGCTCATGGGGATCCCGTCTCGCCACTCGACAAGGCCCGCCATGCGGTCCCTGCATTGGCTTCCTGTTCAGGAGAGAATCCGCTTCAAGGCCCTGTGCATTGCTCACAGGTCGCTTGGAGGGAATGGCCCTCCAATTAATTTTTCCTTGGTCCAGCCCTATCGGGCCAATAGGCAACTGCGTTCAGACGATCTTTCACTAGCAGTTGTTCCCAAGATCAAAAAGGCCAGAAGTGGCGGGCGGCTTTTCTCTTATAATGCCACCAGACTGTGGAACTCGCTCCCTCTGCCCTTGCGGAAGGAACCCAATCATCTGGCCTTCCGCAAACAGCTAAAGACGTGGCTTTTCCCCTAGGTGTCCTCTTCTACCTCTATGAACTGCCTCAGCGCTGGGATGCCTTCGGGTAGCTACGCGCTTTAGAAGTGCTACTTCATTCATTCATCAGTTGCATTGCTCTAGGAGCTGCACTGCTGCAGCTGCATCCCACCAGGAGCTGCACTTACCTCAATAGCATTACTCTAGGAGCTGCACTGCTGCAGCATCACACCACCAAGAGCTGCACTTACCCCAGTAGCATTGCTCTAGGTGCTGCACTGCTGCAACATCATCACACCATGAACTGCACTTACCTCAGTAGCATCACTCTACGAGCTGCACTGCTACAGAATCACACCAACAGGAGCTGCACTTACCGCAGTAGCATTGCTCTATGTGCTGCACTGCTACAGCAGCATCCCACCACAAGCTGTACTTACCTCAGTGCCATCGCACCAGGAGCTGCACTGCTGCAGCAGCATCTCACCAGGAGCAGCACTTACCTCAGTGGCATTGCACCAAGACATGTACTGCTGCAGCATCATCCCACCAGCAGCTGCACTTGCATCAGTTGCATTGCTCTAGGAGCTGCACTGCTGCAGCTGCATCCCACCAGGAGCTGCACTTACCTCAATAGCATTACTCTAGGAGCTGCACTGCTGCAGCATCACACCACCAAGAGCTGCACTGTAGGAAGGTGGAATCTGACTATATGGTTGCCCCCACTTTTTTCCTGGTGTTTTGCTGGTTTATGACTTAGTTGGACTGGGACCCTGCTATTCAGGGCCCCAGTCTATCTGCTCTCTCTAAACGACATGGAGTGCACTCTAGGTGCACTAGTGATTGGATACTGTGGTGCCTTATGAGTCCCTAGTATATGGTACCTTAGGTGCCAAGGGCATAGGTACTTCACAGGCCTCCCAGGGGCTGCAGCAGGTGTTATGCCACCCCTGGGAAGCAGTCTAAATCTGACACCACAGGCCTGCTACTGCAGCCTGGGTGAGGTGGTGCTAGCACCCCTCACTGAGATATAGGTTTCCTATATCTCTCCTGCACACACATATAAACCTATCAGTCACCCCTAAGGCAGGCCCTATCAATCCTGAGGGCAGGGTGCTTGGCTTCTATGTGAGGGGTGCCTCTGCATGAGCAGGGCCCCTCTGCAGTTCTCAGAGTCCATTCTCTGGTGCTGTTTGTGGATGCGGTTAAACCATATACTATTTAAGTGCATTATATCCTCGCGGTAAATGCTAACTTTGGAATGGCTGCATCAAAACATGTCGTGTTTGGTGTCAAACATCTTGGAATACTACCCCCCCGCCAATCTTGGTGGCGGGGGTAGCATTCCACCCTTCTAGAGGGAGAAGACATGTACCTGCTGTGGAAACGCGGTAGAATCCTAAAGAGCCCTGGCATCACAAAATGGATGCCACCAGTCACAGACACTGGGCTGCCCTCCTGCTGATGACCGAAACTCACAGTGGAGGAAGCCCAACAATAGGCATCCTGTCACAGGGAGGTGTAACCACCTTCCAGACAGGGTTTAGTGTATTGGGGCTGGGTGGGTGCACTCTTAGAGTGCTTTGAAGTCCTGCACTGGGGGAGCAGAAGGCTCCTCTGTGCATATGCCAGTTCAAACCAGCTCAGGGGCTACCTGCCCCTGCTCTGGCGCGAAACTGGACAAAGGGAAGTGGGTGTAGCCACCCCCTCCCTTGACCCTCCCATAGGTGGGGTCATAGAGCTAGTCCATCCCCTCTTTTTAGTATAAGAGGGGGAACCTTGCCATTGCAAAGCAGATAACCCCTGGACGACGCTCTATAGAAGGATCCTGGCCCTTCGACGTTCCACTACCTTTGGAAGACAGAAGAATCTCCCTTGGAGTCAAGGAGTGACTCCCCTGCTTGGCAGGCACCAAAAACGACAACGACGGTCGCAAACTACGCCGCTCCCGCCGGAGTCCGAAGTCCCTGCAGCCCAAGAAGTGGATTTCCTGACCTCTCCCAGGCCACCGTGAGTCCCCAGCGAAGCTGAGGCAAGTGGACCCCACGAGTAACGAGGAACCGCGACCCCTGGGTACCGTGCACTATTGTCGAGTGCAACCCCTTCACAACGTTCTACGAACTTGTGCTTTGGACCACGTGTGGTCCCGACCTCCAGCAGGAATCCTCCGAAGATCAGAGGCCTACACCGTCCCGAGTGACCGTGGGCCCCTGTTGAGTGATTCCGCCCGAGGTGTCTTCGCGATCCCTTGCCCGCTGGCTTGTGGGTCCCCAGAAGACTTCTTAAAGAAACCGAAGGGCTCCCCTGGTTGCTCCAGGCCTGCCCTGACTTACCCTCGCTGGGTGAGTTCTACAGACCTTGCTGGTCTGCGCCATCGACTTTTCTTCATCTCCCGAGACTTGCGGCTGCCAAGGCTTGTTGGCTCCGATCGAGTTGCCGACACCGCAGTCAGCTGCAGACGTCGAGGGACACACCGAATCCAGCTCCTGGTCGTCGTCGACGCCTCCTGGACCACGTGGCTGAAGAGTCAAGGCACCTGCAACCGACCTGAAGCGACCGACGACGGTGGGCATCCATCTTCCTTGCCCCGGGTCACTGCCAAGTGACTTTGAACACTGTCCCCTCTGCTTTCAGGTCATCCTTCTTCAGAATCCAGGCTTGGATTCCACCGGACACTTCTTCAGCTCCCGCAAGCAGCAAGTCTTCTTTGTTCGCCATTGAAAACGACGCCGCGACCCGACACCAAAGGACACCTGTGCACCCGGCTTCCCTGGGTGAGGTAACTCCAGCACTACGGTGCTCCTGTGGGTGTGGGCCCTAGAACTACTTACCCTGTAAGTGACTTGCTTGTAGGTTCTCCCGAAGTATCCTAAAACTCTTTATTTCCAACCGCGACTTGCCCATTGAAGTTAACGGCGATTCGCGCCTGTGTATCCACACTGCACGCGTCCCCCGTGGGTCCTTTACTTACCTGCCTTGGGTGGTTTCGTGAGGCCCCAGCACTTCTGAAGGCCCTAGGCCTTGTCTCCTTGCAAGTCGTTGTTTCTAAGTCTCTTACTTAGTATATGGTCTGGTACGCCCCTAGGGCCCCAGCCATATTTTGTGCTTAACTTATTGTGAAACGTTGATTTGTGCATATGTTTGTCTTCTAATCTCATAAAGAGATTAGTAGAGAGTTATTTAGAAATAAATACATATATATTTGATATATATCCCTGTGTGGTGTCTTTTTATTTGGTGATTCAAGAGATTATATGGTAAAACAAGCTGCTTTACATTCCTCCGAGACTTAGCCTGAAGGCTGCTCTCCACAGCTACCACTAGGATAGCTTTCTTTAAAAGGTTGTCTTAAACCTATCTACCATAAGAGTCGATTTGCCCTGGTGCAAGGTGTCCACTTTAATTAGTGAACAGCATATACCAGGCCAACTTCTCACATGCACTTACCCCAGTAGCATTGCTCTAGGTGCTGCACTGCTGCAACATCATCACACCATTAGCTGCACTTACCTCAGTAGCATTACTCTAGGAGCTGCACTGCTACAGCATCACACCAACAGGAGCTGCACTTACCGCAGTAGCATTGCTCTATGTGCTGCACTGCTACAGCAGCATCCCACCACAAGCTGTACTTACCTCAGTGCCATCGCACCAGGAGCTGCACTGCTGCAGCATCATCCCACCAGGAGCTGCACTGACCTCAGTGGCATAGCTATAGGAGCTGCACTGCTGCAACATCATCCCACCAGGAGCTGCACTTACCTCAGTAGTATCGCTCTAGGAGCTGCACTCCTGCAGCATGATCACACCAGGAGCTGCAGTCACCTCAGTGGCATCGCTCTAGGTGCTGCACTGCTGCAACATCATTCCACCGGGAGCTGCTCTTACCTCAGTAGCATCGCTCTACGAGCTGCACTGCTGCAGAATTATCCCACACCCCCAATTTGTGTGTTAAATGTGCATTTTTTTCCACACAACATGCATAAATTGTGCAAATTATGTAAAATACATGTTGCTTGTACCACGAGCAACCTTACTCTTTGAGATTACACCCTACTCAAAAAGTCACGGATGATAGTGGCAGGAAACTTATTTGAGGAAATATGTCTCATTCATGGAGACAATGTATGAAGGTGAGACCTTTTCTACTCGAGCCAGACTCCTAGAGTCACACAAAATGTCATATTATGTGAAATGGTGACAATGGGGAAGTTTTCTAAAATGCAAAATCGGGGAATTGTCCAAGAGATTACCCCAGCAAAACAAACATTTCTCTCTGACATTCTTCAAAATATGAGCTGTTACTATTAAAGGGAACTGCCAATATTGATAGAATATTGCACCCCGTGATGCTTGTTTCTACTGGGACCCCACACCGGGACCAGACTATAAAACAGTGGCAGAACGTACTCTGCATTGACAACTGTATTTATTTCAGTGACATAACACCGACCGACAGTAAGCAGAGGGGCTGTCGTCAGATTCACTTGGCAGCAGGCGCTGCATAAACATTCACTCACTCTTGGGAAGAGGTGCAAATAAATAGAAAATTTGGGTTACATTCTGTGAAAAGTACACCTTAAAACCACTGGCATGTTCACGCTTGTGTAAAATGTATTTTTGTTTCATGAACTTCGTCCCACGAGATCCTGGATCAAGGCTTGGGTGATTTTTTTATGGATATGAAATCTTAGAAGTTTAACGTCACTTGAACTTTATGAGATTTTACAATATTTTGTGACTACAAAGTTGAGCATGATTTTAGCCCTCCGGAGACCAGTAGGAGTAGAAATGGCCTCCTGCCAGTATCTGGCACGACCTTTGTATGTAAAGTATGTCCTCACTTTCAATTTGCATGCGAGATACAGGCAATTCAGTTTTGCAAACATTTTGTGATTGTTTTCAAAATGTCACAAAATTTAGTAAAACTGCTTTTTCAGTTTTGCCCAGCCCTGTGGACCTAGAACCGACATATGATTATGTCACCATGACATAAGCCGTGTTGATCATTTTGACGAGTTTTTACAACATTGAATCAGCTGGTGAAAGTGACGTAGCTAAGATCTGAAATGGAGGATTGTGAGCCCACAGAATGTTTAAGTAGGTTATTCGTACCCCACGTTCTGAAAAGCACAATATTGTGCCACCTTGTCCTGAAGGCTCTCATTGAGGCTACCGGACCCCGGTTAGGCGCTACTACGAGAAAACAGAAAAGGGCCTGTGAAGTCTGAAAGACCGTTGTGCTGCTGGCGGAGAGGGAAAGCACACTCGCTAAAGCTGCCGGCAGTGCTTCCTTTAGAGATAACCAACTCACCCCCCACCCCCACCCTCCGCCACCTCGCCCTGTTGATAAGCTGTACTTGAGGTGGAGAGGAGTGGGGGTTACAGAAGCCCACGGCTGTAAAAGCACAATGCTGCTGGATGCAGACACGTGACACGTGGCGCTGCCGACTGAATATGTGAATTTCTTCCTGTGTTCGGTGCACTGTATGTTGGGCGGGTGCATCATACTGCTACGACGGGGAGGAAAAGGGAGGAGGAACCTCTCCATATTTATATTTCAAAATGAGTTTACAGCACATCGGGCCTACTCAGAGAGCCACCCACATGTAAAAAATATGATACAGTCCAGGGAAATTCAGGGAACCTCCAAAGTGGTGGAAATGGGGCCACAGCCCTCTGAGAGCTATCCATGGTATCGGGCGATAGTTGCAGGCTCGGCTCATTCAGAGAGGTGTCCAGGTGCTGAAAAACAGAAGGCGGCGGCCGACAGTCCAGCGCACTTGGGGGCCTATTAGGATGACGGGCGGACTTTTGTCCGCCCGCCACCCTAGCGGTGCTGGGACCGGCCGCCAGTGGTGCGGCGGTCCCGCACAGGCGATTAGGATGCCACCGCCACCGTGGCGGTGGCATCCTCCATTCCCAGTATTGTGGCGGGCGGTGCGCACAGCTCCGCCCGCCACAATGCTGGGAATGCACTGTGTGCATCGTCATGCACAAGGTGAGCCTGCCACCATGTCCATGACAATGCAGGGGGGTACCATAGGTACCCCCCATGTGCACCCCCCACCCGCCCAACATCTTGGGGGCCCACAACGGGCCCCCGAAAGCGGAATCCGCCTGGCTTTTCATGGCGGAGTCACCGCCATGGAAAGCCCTGCACCGCCGACCATCGTAATATGGATGGCGGTGCCTGCAAGGCACCGCCACCATATTGCAGGCCTTTTCCGCCCGGTAGGCAATCGGGCCGATTGCCTACCGGTGGAAGACTCGGTGGACGGTCTTTCCGTCCGCCTGAGTCCCCACCGCCATCGTAATATGGCGGTGGGGAAATGTGCAGCGGGCGGTGGAAAATAGCGGGCGGATCGCCACCGCCATAAGGGCGGTGGCGATCCGCCCGCTATCCTAATGACCCCCTTGGTGTGGAATTGTTCTGCCGTCACTCGAAGATAGTGTGATGCTGGAGTGATGCTTCAGCACTGGACACCTTCCATTGACACGTGGACAGCTCCCATCGACGGCAGATGTGCGCCTCTGCCGTCGATGGGAGCTGTCCACGTGTCAATGTGAGCTGTCCAGTGCTGAAGTACCACTCCAGCATCACACTATGGGGCACATGCATCAATGTAGGCTTTTGCGATTCCTTAACTGCGATTATTAAGGAATCGCAATTAAGGAATTGCAAAAGCCTATGCATGTAGGAATCGCTATAAAATTAGCGATTCCCAAACATTCCTTAATTGCGAGTCGCAAATTGCGAGTCGCAATTAAGAATGCTTTCCCATTCATTCCTATGGGCCTACAGGCCCGTAGGAATGAATGGGAAGTGCATGCGCAATTTGCGAGTACCAATAGGTACTTGCAAATTGCGCATGCAACTTCAAGGGTGCAAGGGTGTCAAAAGCACACCCTGTTGCACCCTGAAATTGATCTGTGCACACATGTTGCGCACACACATGCCCCAAGGGCATGTGTGTGTGTAACCTACAACTTTGAAAAATGCACTTTAGTTCATTTTTCAAAGTTTTGCAAATTATCATCAAGTTCAAATTGATGGTAATTTGCGGCCCCTATTACCGAAATCGCTATTTGCAATTTCATCATGCATTGCATTTAAGGAATCGCAATTTGCGATTTCTTAAATGCAATCGCAATTTAAGAAATCGCAATAAATTGCCATTTCTTAAATCGCGAGAGCCTTTCAGTTTGATGCATCGCAGAAGCCCTTTTTGCGGGCGCAAACGGCCGATTTTTGCGAATCGCACCGTTTGCGGTCGCAAAAAAGGTTGATGCATGTGCCTGTATCTTCGAGTGACGGCATAACAATTCCACACCAAGGGCCATATTATCAAGAACGGTGATAACATTATCGCCGCTTTAGCGGCAGGAAACTGCCGCAAAAGCGGAGATAAGGGGCTTGATAATATGCCCTATAGAATTTCAATAGAAGCCCAGGTTCTGGTGTGAAGGACATCAAACCTGGGCTTCTATTGGAATTCTATAGGGCATATTATCAAGCCCCTTATCGCCGCTTTAGCGGAAGTTTCCTGCCGCTAAAGCGGCGATAATGTTATCGCCGTTCTTGATAATATGGCCCCAAGTGCGCTGGACGGTCAGCCGGCCGCCTTCTCCTCCTGTCTGCACAAGAACAGTGCAAGGCAGGGTCGGACTGGCATCTGGGTCAATCAGACGGTGCCCAACCGACTAGTCTGACATGCCAGTGTGTGGGCCGTTTTTTGGGCTGTTTGTGGGCTCCTATTATTGATTGCTGGGCTGGGTTTCACTGTTGATTTCTTTGATTTTAAAACAAACATTGGCAGCAGCAAGTTCAAATCCATGCAATCTTTCATACCTTACAAAACACTTATCCAGCATGTCTTTTCAAGTCCAAAACTGCAAAATTTGCAAAATTGGGGCACTTTTTTTTTTTTAGTTATGTAGCTCACTAATGTGGTGCACTTTTATTTTGGTGACCGGGCCTAATTTCTGTCAGTCCGACTCTGGTGCAAGCTGTCAGAATCGGACATCTTACACTCTGTGCGTGGGTTCTAGATGCCCACAGCCCATGCTGACCATTCTTTGAGACTACAAAGAATTTGTTAGTATATTGAAAGGGTGGATGCCACTTGCTCGCCTCCATATCGTGTGCGTTTCACAAGGACTGATTTCTTGGTCCTATTATGACTCTCAATGCATTTTTGTTCCTTGCTGATTGCTATTTTGTATTTTTGTATTTGCAAAGTCGGCCGCACTGAGTTTATGATTGCAAAGTGTTTATGTGAATCATGCCCAAGTCTGCAAAGTAAATCAATCCCATGGACCCGGGGCCCTTTGTGATTGTGCCACAGTCAATAGTTGGCATGTAGTCTTTTCAAAAAATCTGTTTTAGTTCCTGGAGAGCTCTGTTGCATCCTCCTAGCATTTCTGTTCTCAGAGATGGAACAGATCCACACATCTTTTTATCACATTAGTCTCTCTGTCTTTCTCGCTCTTAGTCTCCCTCTCTCTCCCTCTCTCTATCTCTCACACACACTCTTAATCTCGCTCTTCACCTGTCTCTGCCTTTCTTTTATTCGCGTTCTCTCTCATTTTTTCTGTCGGCTTAACGTCTGTCTGCCTCTCTGTTTCTCTCTTTTTTCATCTGTCTCTGTTACTCTATCTTTCACACTTTCTTCTTCTCATTATTGCTTTTCTACCTACCGCCTACTTGCTTCCTCTTGCTCACGCTGTCTCTTTCTGTCTACCACTTTTCTCTAGCTGGCCTTTCTCTCCCTCTCTCTCTCTGTATCTTTCTCTCTCTGTATCTCTCTTTTGTCTTTCTAGCAGTGTAGATCTCTTTTTCTATGTTTTCCTTTGTCCCTCTCTTTCTGTTTCGCTCTTACCTTTGCTTTCAGACAGGCACAGTGATGTGGAATTTCACAACGTAAAAACATATTTATGCACAAAAAAATAAAGTAAACCCTCAGAAAATTAAAAGCATTTATCATTCCTTTTCTGCCTTCTAAATCATTGTGCATGGAAGTAATTTAGGGGTTGCAGTTGTGACCCCTAGCTTGCCCCTTGCTACCCCTGACACTGCCTTTGCGACCCCTGGCCTCAGAGGTGGCAAAATCAGTGCCAAGAGCACATGGGTGTCTTACATTATCAGAGTAAGGCTCTAATCTCGATATCTGCTCATTTGTACTACATTAATTGTAAAAAGTAGTTTGTTATTCACTATTAATGTAATAAAAAGTGGAGCAGCAAGATCTGGACCTTCACTGGCATCTTAGATAAGAAAAATAAAATGGTTTTAGTGTATGTTGTGTGCGTGCATGTGAGTGAGAGTGAGGTTGTGTGAGAGATCATGTATATGTGTAAGCATGTATGTTTTTATATGAGCAGGGGCTGCTCCTCCGCAATGGCGGAGGAGCGTCGCCCCACTGGCTCAGGGTCAGCAGGTGAAAAATAAAACAATTTTCTATCATTGTTTCATTTTTCATTTGCCGGCTCTGAGCCAGCGTATGCAGGGAGGGCGGACCGGGCAATGGGAGGAGGAGTGCTATGTGCACTTCTAAGTGCGCATGTGTGTTTGGCCAACCGTCTCAGGCCGGCCAAGCACACAAGCGCACTTAGGTTTCTCCATCCTGGCTGTACTGAACAGCTGGGCTGGAGAAACAGCACAGACTCCCTGTCCTGAGCGGAGCATCTTTTCAGCTTGCTCAGGCCAATCCCTGCGATGCTCTCATAGCATGAGAGCAGCGCAAGGATTGCACGGGAGTCTGTCCCAGTGTCTACTGGGAGTAGGAAGAGCACAGAAGGAGCGACGCGGGAGGCGGGCGCAGCTTAAAGTACGCTTACATTTTTTTTATTATTAACATCCCTTGCGCTCTCCCTTCCGTGTTCCTTCCACCCACCCCACCACCCTTTGTTTGTGGCTGCCGCCACTGGTATATGGGATCATCGATGTGTGTGTCAGTGTCAAAATGAGCGAGTAAGTATAAGTGAGTCAGAGTAAGAGTGAGTGAGAGAGTGCGAATGAGAGATTCAGGGTGAGAGTGAGTGCACAAGAGTAGGTGAAAATGAATGAATGCAAGTCAATGCTAATGATAGAATAAGTGTGACTAAGTAAATGAAAGTGAGCATGTGTTGTTATGCTTGCAGATCCGCTGTTGGACCTGGCATGCTTCTTGGCCTACAGAAGCATCCTTGACAAAATGCTGGCACTGGAATACTGGGGGAAATACTTGCATATGGGATACCCTCAGCAAAATGCTGCTTCTGGCACTCTATAGGTACATTTTGCATGAAGCACCCATGAAAAAATGCCAGCGCTGGCCTCATGGAGGAAATTCTTGACATAGTTGGCACCTGTGGCAAATTGCAGGTGATGCCACATTGGAGGAAATGCTTGGCATATAGGAAGACAACTGCGGCAATGTCATGGGGCCACCCATGACAAAATGTGGTCCACAACATATTAGACATAACCTTTAACATACAGGTCCTCCACAGTGCAAAAGAAGCAGTATTAGGAAAATTCTGGCATTGGCATATTGTATGTAATGTTTGGGCAAAAGGGGCAACTCGTGAGGACTGTCAGAGTTTAGTAGCTTGGCACATCATAAAATGACTGAAATATTTAGTGAGGGTTTTTTTTAGCCTATGGCTTTTTAGCAAATGTATGTGAAAATTGTGCATTAAACTTCACTAGTAAAGCCCATTTTTTAAACACTTTTCTCAGGGAATAGAACTACACCACCCTTTGTTCTCCCCTAGAGGAATATTCACTATTAATTATGCAATTATGTAACTTCAGCAATGTTAATTATTGAGATGTCATCAGGATTAAGGTTATGTGACATCACTTCTTGGGGTGATGCAGGGTCAAAGGTCATTTGACGTCATTTCTGGTGACATCATTAAGGTCAAAGGGTATATGATGTCACTTCCGCAACCCCTGCATTTTGGTGACTCAACGTTCATGTCATAGTGATATGCATCTTGTTCTCCACCAGACCACACACGTAGATTTTCTTTTTTTTAAATAATCATCTGAGGCTACCTGCTCACATGTGTGATGGCTCCGCCTCTATCCTTTAAATATGTTACCGGGAAGGGCGTGGCCAAGCTGTCGACCATCATGGCCGCAAGGCGTTGAAGCTCCGGCGCCCGAAGCCCTGATTATGTTCGAAACAGCATACTTTCACGACCGCCATATGCTAAATTCACCGTAGAGATCCTCTGGAGTTCACTGGGGCCCCTTCTAAGACTGGAGGAGATGGAGAGTACGACTTCATTGCCCCGGGCTGCGAGCGACGTTATCGGGAGGAGTGTTATGGAGGCCCGGCTCGGAGGCCCCCTAGAGACAGTGTCTATGGGTGAGCCTGAGGCAGGAGTGGTGGAGCTCCGCCGGGCCCCACCGCTTCTCCGAGAGGCCTGGACTGCTGGAGGAGCGAGATTGACCCGGCCTGCCACGGCGACCGACCTGCAACGTGTTATCTACACCGGAGGTTGGGTGGGGGAGGGAGTGTGGCGTCTCAGGCCCAGTCACTGTTTACCTTGCTGAGGACTGGCATCGCTGTTGCGGTAGGCCGCTGCGGTATCCTTGGACCCCCCCTCTCCCCCTGCACCCCCTTGCATACCTGCTGGACGCTCCGGACGCTGCCAGGCACGGCGAATTCTCGGAGGCCCTTACTTGAGTCACGCGGCTGCGGGCTCCTGCCCTGGGGCTGGTATCGGTGTTGCGGCCCTGGGTGGGCGCTTGCGCCATTGCCGCACGGAACCCGTGGAGCTTTTGAAGAGGCCTGTCTTTGCCCTCCCTCCTCTGGATACTGCCCTTTGCTGATCTCTGGCGCTACAGGACCGCTGGGGGGAGCTGCCACCATTGCGGGCTGCGCCACGGGCCTTACCATCGGGAAAACGCATGGAGAGAACTACAACCCCCCCTGTTAGGTGGGGCGGGTGCTGCCCTAGTGGTCTGGGGAAAGGGCCTGTGAGTAAATTGTGACCGGTTGATGGGGTTGCCGTGGGGGCCCACCCCTGGCCTGATTTGACTTGATTCTGGTGATACGCCATATTCTGCTAGAATCCCACTATGAGACATAACTGAGCTACATCTGTGAGGAGCCACTGTACGGGAGAATTGGACCACTTACTCTCCCACTTGCTACCCTGGTGCTGGTATAAGCTAAGAGGGACTCCCACCTGACCCATGCAAATTTAACATGGGCTATGATTTGCTCCAAGGGCTGCCCTTTGCTGTGAATATTAAAAGATGCAATAATTTCACATTTATTTAGATATTCATTTTTATTACATAATATAAATACATTTCATTTGTAATCATGTACACATGATTACAAAAGAAATTTATTTATACTACTCTAAAAAAATGACAGTAAAAATGAATATCTAAATAAGCTGAGAGAGATGTTTGGCGCTGAGAGCCTTTCTGGGAACTTCGTGGTTGAGCGGGCACATCGATCCCTTGGTCCGCGGCCTCCCCCTGGGAGGCCCCCACGCTCCATCATAGCTCGCCTACTCAACTACAGGGACCGTGATACAATTCTCCGACTGGCCCGAGAGAATTCCCCTGTGCAGTACCAGGGGACTGTACTTTCTTTTTACCCTGATCACACCATTGCGGTTCAGGAGGCCCGATGCAAATTCCTGGAAGTTAAGCGCCAACTTCGTTCACTGGATCTCAAATATGCTATGCTTTACCAAGCAACATTGAGGGTGATGGTGGCCGGTAAACCTCGCTTCTTTGAAAATGCTACTGATGCCCTGGCTTTTTGCAAGCAACGCCAAGGGGCGGCTCGAAAAAGCCCTGCGCAGTCTTCTGGGCATTCTTCTCCGGACAGACAGCTGGCCGCTAGCGCAGACCTCTTTACTGCAGATTGAGGATTTGGTTCTTGTACTCGTTTATTGATTCAGTTGTCCCTATACGTTACCAGACTTTGACCCTGAGCCGATGGCGGTTTATATTAAGAAATACAATAATGTTTAGATATTTCTAATTTGCAATTGTTTACGTAGTTTAAAATGTGGGCATCGGACGTCCGAGGCGTTGCCCGCCTCCTCTGGATGATTCCGATCAAAATTCTATTGGGGTTTTTCGTTTTTTCCTTTTTTCGGGTTGATTGGGGATGGACAATGTTCACGGGGCCCTTGAGCCCAGGTGTGGGAGGTGGGAGGGTTTTGAGATGTTCGCTTAGTATGTTTTCTTCTGATTTATTGTATTGTTAATTTTGGTATCTTCCCTTCTGTATTTTCCCCCGTAGGTCTCCCTCCTCTATTGTTCACATCCTGTCTTATTTATTCCGGCATGGCAGGTACAAATTCCCTTATCTCTGGGTATGGCTGTAGCTCCTGTGGTAGATGTCAATCTTATTACTTGGAATGTACGGGGGCTCAATAAGCCAAGAAAATGCATTCTTACAGGAGACTCACCTCCCCTTACAGGGGACCCCCCCCATTTGCAACCTCCTGGGGACCCCATAGATTCTTTGCTAGTTATAGTACATATTCTCGAGGGGTCTGTCTTCTTCTCCATCATTCCCTCCCGTTCACGCACAAGGAGACTGTGGCTGACACGCAGGGGGGGGGTATCTACTGGTGCTGGGCACACTGTTATGCAGGGCGCTACTTTTCCTCATTATCTATGCTCCCAACATTGACGACCTTGATTTTTTGGGAAATCTTCATGTTTTGCTAAATCGTTACGATTACGACACCATATTTCTTGGGGGGGACCTAAAACTTTGGCTTGATCATACTCATGATACCTCTAATCCTCTCGCCACCACCAAACTACACTCTCTTAGAATGATACAAGACCTCATGCACTCTCTGGACTTGCGGGATTTCTGGGGCACACATCATCCCGATACCCCCGGATTCACCTTTCACTCTGCGCCACACTCCACATACACACGTATAGATTACTTGCTAACGGACCCGCAGGGATGTCAATGGACCAAGAGCATCGACACGTTGCCACGTACTCTGTCGGATCATGCGCTGGTGCTCCTTCATTTACAAATTCCACACTCAGCTGGGTGGGAGCGTAGATGGTCTTTTCCAGCCTCTGCGTTGCTGGTTTATGTGTTCCGGTCGGAATTACAAGAGGCCATCACTGAATATTTCACCCTGAATATGGGCACAGTAGCTAAATACTCAACGTTGTGGGACGCCTTTAAGGCATATATACGTGGCGTTAGCATATCTAAGCAAACGGGTGTCCTACGATCGATCCGCGGGAGTCTTGCTCGAGTCGAAGCTGAAATAGCCTTGCTAGACGCTGCACCACTCGAGCCACGTGCTCAGACCAAGCGTAACGCCCTCCTCCTGGAGTTTAATGAGCATGCGGATAGGGAGGAGTCGTTGCTTGGCAAGTTTTATATGGCTCGCAGGTATGGGGAGGGGGAGTGCTCTGGTAGAACTCTCGCGCCTGGTACGGCCCCCCAGGGGATCTGGACACATAGCACCGATAAAACGCGCGGACGACTCCGTAGCTATGGAAGACTCAGACATATTAGCGGAGCTAGTCGCATATTACCGATCCCTCTATACCACCACTCTCCCCAATGACTTCTCTCAACACTTGGCTTATTTAGAGGAGGTCGCAATGGTTTGGCTAACTACAGGACAAGCAGAATTTCTGGCGGATCCCTTTACGGTTGAGGAAATTACACTTGCTACAGACTCCTTGGCTGGTTCTAAGGCACCGGGACTCGATGGACTACCGGGGATTTTTTATAAGACCTTCAAAGACAGCCTGGCCCAGCAGTGTCTAGAGGTTTACACGGAGGCCTTGGATGTTGGCGCACTCCCCACTTTCATGAGAGAGGCGGCCATCTCCCTGCTATTGAAACCGGGTAAGGAACCCACTAACTGTTCCTCATACCGCCCCATCTCCCTAATAAATTTTGACAATAAAATCCTGGCAAAAATGTTATCCTCTAGACCACAGGTCTTCAATCTGTGGGGCGCGACCCCCAGGGGGGCCCTGGAGTCCTGGGAAGGGGGTCGCAAATTTCCGGGCCTAACTTCTGCCTGGAATACAAAATGTGCTCTTCCTTTTGAACAAACACAACCACGATCGTTAAAATGCTTCAGCTGACCTTAATTGAGTGTCATGTGCTGTAAAACTAAGAGGCCCAGCAGACAGGTAAAACAATCCTTCAACTAAGCCTTCATACCAGGGTGCCTGCTTGCCTGAATGAAATGCAAATGTACCCTAGGAGTTAATCTGCAAATGTAAAGGATGCTTGGGAGCGGTTCTGGCTTTAATTGCTCTAATCACTTCAAGCATTGTGATGGCAAAGATGTGTTTTTTTGTGTGGTGGTTAGCAACTGAGCTGTGAAGTGTGTGCTTTTAGTGATAACTGTATTTACACAGCGCTTAGTACCCCTGAAAAGGTGTTGAAGGGACAGTTATGCAAAAAGAAAAATGCGTTACTTATGGTCTGATATTACACAAATCTACAGTTTGAAAGCTCCATTTTATCCTAAAACTCTTTGCACATTTTGTAGGAGTCTATCTTGAAATGTGTGTAATGCAAGTATAAAATAATGACTTACACATTCACAGTGCTTTCTGTCACAGGCTGTGGACCTCATAGCACTAAAAATACACAAGTCACTATTTTCCACTGCACCAACCAATTTTAATTCTGTGGCTCTCTGGTTACACACAGACCTTTGCAGTGCATTAAATAATAGAGGTTTTATAATGTACTATATAGTACGTTTCCCACTGAGTAACAACTTTTTAAATATATTTTTCATTTAAGCTACCCATTATTTTATATGTAGCTACCTGATGGTGAAAGACCTAAAAACGAACAAAATATTTTAGGACTGATTTATAAGAGGCTTGCGCCACTGAAGCGTCAGTTTTTTTTAAGCTTCAGCGGCACAAGCATCTCAATCATATCTATGAGGCGAGGCAAAGTCACCCTGCGTGGCTTTGCATGGCCTCATAGATATGGAGTAAGACAAAACAGAGCAAGTCGCTGCGTTGCCTTACTCTATGTCAAGTAGGTGTTTCATAGGTGTTGCGGTGGGTGTTCCCACACAACGCCCATGGATTTTGACGCTGCCCCAGATTTACAAAACCATGTAAACCTGGGGCAGTGCCAAACCTTACGCCTCCCCACAGCAGGCGTAACGAGAGGAAATGTTTTCATTTCTCCTCGTTTTTTCCTCTTTCCATTTGTGTTGCATTCTGCAGCTTACATGGAAAGAGGAAAACCCCTCTCAGGATAGTTTTTTTGCAGGAAGGGGCTTTTTGTGCAGGAAGGCGCCCCTTCCTGCACAAAAACCATCCGGCCTATGTTGGTGCTAGGCAGCAATTTGTGTGCCAACATAGGGGGAAATTTCATAAATAAGGTGCATTCCTGCCCTTTCGCATTGGCGTAGAGCAGCGCAGCAAGAAGACTTGTGGCGCTGCCCTACGCCAATGCCTCATAAATGAGGCCCTTTGTTTTTAGGCACACCTTTGACCACGCCCCCAACCACTGACCTTTGGTTTGCTAAACACGGTTTAATTTATTTCCCCATTGTATAAATGATTTTCTCTGGGAATTGGGGGTGTTAATGGTTGTCGATAGTTGGCAATGATGAGGAGGCTCAAGTTCTAGGAATTTTTGTCAGGAGGGGGTCCTTACGCCTAAAAGTTTTTGACAGGGGGTCTCGGCATCAAAAGGTTTGAAGACCTCTGCTCTAGACTGTCGTTGTTATTGGAACAAATCATCTCCCCGGTACAATGGGGTTTTGTTCCACATCGGTCTACGGCCTTAAATTTATCGACGGAGGACCTAAGTGAGGGATTGAAGCATCACGGTTCTTTGGAGTAAGTGTGACTTTAAGAACACGGCCCCACGAAGGTCCCGGGTTGGGAGATTTTCTTATAAACCCGTGAATCTGTTCCCTCTCGGAAATTTCCCAGAGGGGTTTATCTGACAGGATTTTGTAACCTGTGGAAGTAAGGTAACAACTCCGAATTGGGGGTGAAGACCTGGTAACGTGGGACCTACACCCTGATGAATGCCAGTACGACCCTGTTGGGCGAGAATCAATGGCAGAAACATGTTGGTTAATGCAGTAGGGATACAGGGGCCTTTACCTCCCCCTAATATCCCGCCGTGTGGTTTTTAATACTACCAAGGGGTTACTTGAATAAAGACTGGTGGCAGTTTCCCCCTAGGTTGTTTTAATTGTGTGTGTCTGCACTCTTTGGTCCCTTCTAAAGGGAACACTTTTTCCTTTATATCCCTTTATTGTGGGTTTATTTAGGTGTATTGTTTTGTCACCTTTTCTGTACCCTCACCACTTTTGTCTTCTCGTAGACATTTAAAATAATTGCGCTCCGTCTTTGGTGTTGGTCTTCACCAAGACGTCAGATGCGGCCCTATGATGAAGCATGACACTGCAAAGTGTGTGAGGGCAGTATTAAGACAAGTGTTGTCTTTCCCTGTTTGTTTTCCTTCTTATGTATTTCATCCTCTGGTTGTTATTTTGTAATATTGATAGTAAAAACGCTGTCTATACCGCCGCTCCCACAGTTGTAGCATAAGGAGGGGTTTTGGTTATAGTCCTTCTCTGTTAAGTGAGTTTTCATTAATCGCATAGAACCTACTACTCCGGCTGCAGTGGCTCTCTTAGATGCAGAGAAGGCCTTCGATTCTCTCAAATGGCCCTTCCTCATCGCTACATTACGTAAATTGGGTATCCCGGGCACCTTCATTGCCTTGATCGCGTTGCTTTATTCGTTCCCAACTGCTCGGTTCCGAGTAAATGGCTCCCTCTCCTCTCCAATCACGCGCGGGACCCGGCAGGGTTGTCTGCTGTCCCCGTTGCTTTTTATAGTGGCCCTAGACCCATTGGTTCGACACCTGCAAGAGAAACATCTGTTTCGTGGTCTGCAATTTCCCTCGGGACATTTGCTAATGTCCATGTATGCAGATGATATTTTGCTTTATATACGGCACCCCACCGACAACTTGCAGCCTCTCATAGAGGAGATTGGCCGCTTTGGAAGCATGTCTGGACTGCTGATAAATTGGGGCAAATCCGTTCTGTTTCCTATCACTGCAGCAGCCTCTTCGGGTGAGACGGAGCTCCCCTTGCGGTGGGCAGGTGACACTACTAAATATCTTGGAGTACACCTGCACAGAGATAGAGAACAGGGTATACGTTTAAATTATGGGCCTGCAATTGAGCAGCTTACTATGGAAGTTGAAAGGTGGATCCAATTGCCCCTGTCTATGGCCGGGCGTATCGCCCTTCTTAAAATGAAAGTACTGCCCAGGTTCCTATACTTATTCGGTACTATACCTATTCCGCTTACTAACGCCTTATTTTTCCAGCTACGGGGACTACTTATATGCCTGATCTGGGCGGGATGCAGACCGAGAGTTTCTTGGGATACTCTGACACTCCCGTACAACAGGGGCGGATTTGTGGTTCCTGATCTTCAACTCTATTTCTTAGTAGCACTGGCTCAATTTGAGCATCACTGGTTTTACCCAGACGCTCTTACACCTTATGCGTAACCCGAACGTGACCTGGCGGCTCCTATGCCACTTACCAGCCCTGCTCCCAAAGGGCATACCACTTGATCCACACAATATCCAACCCCTTTCAACTACATGTTGGGTCTGGCGCAAACTTAACAAAATGCTGGGTAGCGGCCCTCTCTATTCCCCGGCCCTTCCGCTGGCCAACATCCCGTTTTTTCCACTAACCTCCGAAAAGGTGGTACAGCACACTCTCATAAAATTGGGCTTGGGTACTCTCGGCTCCCTATTCCCAGAAGGCCGGGCATGCACCCTGATGGAAATGTCCACGCACCCTGAGGTGACGCATATGGATACATTTATAGCCACCAGATTGCTGGGTGCACTTCGGTCATCGGTTGCCTCCTTTCCATCCCCACCCACGGAATTCACTCCACTTACCCTGCTTATTTCTGATAAGGAGGGAACTCATTTGGTTACTAAACTATACCAGGCATGTTTGGCACTCAAACAGGTCCGTGACAGGGGGGTGAGACAACGCTGAGAGGAGGACCTGGGTCACCCATTGACTGACAAAGAATGGACTTTCTGTCTTGATCAAGTACAGAAAGTCTCTCCCAATCACAGACATAAACTC
Organism: Calotriton arnoldi; assembly: GCA_963921515.1. NCBI lineage: Eukaryota > Metazoa > Chordata > Amphibia > Caudata > Salamandridae > Calotriton > Calotriton arnoldi. Next base: position 46,948 of record CAWUFW010022030.1, on the reverse strand, counting down.
CTCCACTTTAAATTTGTCCACAGGATCTACATCACCCCACGCCAATTAGCCAAGTTTGATCCTACTAAATCTTCCAGTTGCCCTAAGAGGCCGATTTTGCTCATATGACCTGGACATGCCCCCAAATCACGGTGTACTGGGTTGCGGTATTTCAAACGATAGCAAACATAATCGACGCACCTCTTATTCCCTCTCCGAGGCTAGGCCTATTAGGGCTGGTCAACTATATTAAACTGTGTTATCGTCCATTTGTAGCCATAGCACTGATGCTAGCTAAAAGGGAAATAGCGATACATTAGGGAGCCAAACATTGCCCTACTAAAGCAGCATGGTTACGCAGCATGTCATACTGTAATCTGCAGACTGATATATATGCCACGCTTCAACCCCCATCCTCACGCCCTAAGGATATATGGTATGTCTATCGCAATTACTTGCTACAAGCCCAGGGCCCATCCCTGGCATCATCTGCGGAAACTCAGGAGGCTTCTGAGACCATCACATCCGGATCCTCCCCGGTGCCGGCAATTGTTCAGACACCGTAACATTGCACTCCTCACCCACCTCCCCAAAACTTACGCCCCCGGAGATATATTTGACACTTTCACACTGAGGCAGATAGTATCATCCAAAGACTATACACTTATGGAGAACTACCCTCCTACCCCCCCCTTTGCACTCTTTCCTCTGTATGAGTATGTTCATTATTTTTTCTGTATTGCGGTAATTTCAGTCTTTGTATTGTATACTTATTAATGGATATTGTATGTTTGTTTTTTCTTTCTCTTTCAATAAAATCAGTGCATTTGGAAAATAAATTTAAGGTACGAATAAAAGTGTACTCAATGGTGGTTCTCCTGCCAGGTGCCTGAAATGTATGACATGCAGGTTACTCATTGTCAAATCTACCATTTAGATGACCAAAGACTAAGTCATAAAAAATATACCACTTATTGTGTCCGATGTTTTCTGTTTTGATGTTTTCTGAACTGATTGTGGAATTGAGTAGAAGTCACCTTCTGTATATTTATTTTTGAACTATAAAATAAGTTTTCAGTAAAGTTGCCCGTTATAATTATGGTTGTGTTTTTGTAGAGTGTATTAGGTCCTCTAGACTGTTTAAAAAAATTAGAATCCTAGGTTTATCTTTTGTGTTTGGGGTAGAATATAGCCGTTTATGATTAATAAATGCCTGTTGTCGTGAAAAAAATAATAATATATATATACATATATATATATTCCTTCCACAATGATATCCTTAAGACTGCCACTTGGCTCTCACTTGATGCTCTTGAGTAGGTGGTTTGGTATTCTGTTATGAGATGTCTAGGGGCGTTAGAATCAGGAAACAGATAGAAGCTAAGGTTTTATACCTCCCTAACATTAATATTCAAACCAGGCTTGTCATTGTAACTACCACATTTTTAATAAGAGAATCAAGTCCAAAATGATGCCATGAATTTTGCCGTAGAATTTGGAAGTACTCTGGGGATTGTAAAGCCAGCTCTGCTACCCTGCATCCCAAGCAGGAGCTTTCACTAAACTCACAAAACAAACACAGGTCCTTAACCAGCAAGAGCGTCATATGGGTAAATGTGCCTAAGAGATTCAATAAACATTTTGGAGAATAAGTCATATGTTCAATACCTGAAATTTAAATAGCCATTTAATTTTTTGGGAAGTCTTAATGCTTCCTTGCGGCTGTGAAATATGACAATATCTACCTGAAACACTATTGACTGGAAGGCAACAAAGTACACAAAAACTTCAAGGTAAATGTACATAGAGGAATTCAGATATACATACTAATGTTATATGTCCTTAACTTGACAATATTTGCAACATTTGCAAATGCGCTTCAGCTGATATAGATACAGGTTGATATTTAAAAGGTGATTTTATAGTACCATGCCCCTCTACCAACATTTTTAGAGTAATGCTAAAAAAAGGAAGTCAGTCAGTGGGCGAAGAGCTCAACAGAATCCTACAGAATTATTTTGTTAAATTCTTAGAGCAAAACTGAGGTGCACAGGGTAGAGGGAGGAACTTTGAGAGACTTTATTTGAAAAAACAATGTTCATTTTTAAGAATGCAATAAATCTGACACTCATAATGTAAACACACTGCAATCTAAGGAAGCCTATGGGACTAATTACGAGTCTGGCGATCTGTGGACCGCCAGACTCACGGGGCTGCTGCTGTGGCCTTCCAACCGCCTTATTAGGACCAGGGTGGTCAGGCTGCCCTGGAACCAATGCAACCGCAAGGGATCAGGGATCCCTGGTGGTGGTGCAGCGGTCTTGAAACCACAATATGCTTGGCGGGGCTGCTGTGACCCTGCCAAGTATATTACGAATTTCCTCACCACCACACTTTTGATGGCAGTGCGAAAAGTCAGGACGCATGGCTTACTGCTTATTGTTTAGCAGCCATGGGTGCAATACTCCAAACCTGCTCATTCCCTGTCCACTTCAGAGAAGGGAAGGCTGGTTGTGTTCACAGAGCTTTAAAGCTGTTACTAAGACATCTCGTGTTTCCTTTAGAAGCTCACTTCAACCAGCAGACGTCAGTGCTCAGCAGTGATCACGAGTCAGGGTCTCCAGTGCCTCTATTTTCTCTCTTATCCCTTTGTCCAGTCCCAGTTTCTACTACTGACCCTCGTATTCTCATTGTAGCTATTCATTGGTGGAGGCAGTGAGAATCGGAAGAGTGTATAGCTCCTGTTGGACCCAGAGTCAATTTACTGACATTTTGACCTCAGCATTTGAGTCTGGTCACAATTCTAAAATGGCCGCCCTTGATAAAAGAACAAAAACCCATCTGATATATTTGCAAACTCATAGAAGATCCTAACTTGGGCAAATCAGTTTAGGGATCAAGTTTAAAAAAAAATGTTTTATTGTTTTTATTTGATTTTGCATAACCAACCAAATAACATCAACAGCCATGATGAATGAAACATTAGATGCATAGCACACATAGACAGTCAATATATAACAAATATTGTATATCTCCTGTGATGATACATTCAGCATAGTTGGGCAGAAGAAAAAGCACAGTTAATTTAAGGATCAAGATTAACAAATTCTCCACTATAGACTGATAGCTTCTATCTTCACTTTAGGAATTTGAAAATGTTGCCTCTCCCTGATATCTCGTGCTGCAGTTAAAAAACAAAACTCTACTTCCAAAGGACTAATGAAGCCTGTCAGTCTGCTCCTGGTGACAAGAGCGCAGATGAGGAAAGCAATCTTTTAATGCACGCCGCTACTATAGCTCCCAGAAGAGCTGACGATCCCACCGCTGGCTACCCCTCAACGCATAAACAATGTACACACGCCACGCGCACGCACTCACACACAAGAGTATTTAGCGACTTACTTTGCAAGGCAACTCATTACACGGAAGCAGGGCGAATGAAATGGAAAACAAATACTCCGGAGAGCAAACAGATTGTTAGATATAGATTAGATCCGCGGTGTAATCCTTTGCAAGCATTAAATATTTAACACAGTCACACAGTGGGTGACAGGATGACGCCTGCATTGTTTAATTAGACTTAATTAAACATAAGGAAAAATCAGATACAAAAGCGGAGCCTATTCTAAAGTGCATTATTAAAATCTTCTCATTGGAGGCCTCTTTCTGTTCCCTGAAACGATTCCTTTTATTTACAAAGACAGTCATGCAGCATTCGGGACCCCACAACCGCAGTAAAGAACAATTGCCATTTTCCATTGAATTCTCAGCTTTTTTAAATTATCCACTACACTATATTTAAGCCTGTTGTGTTAAACAATTTTTGGATATTGTTTCCTTTTGTTTTGGATTGCTCTTGTTTTTTTAACCTTTTTCACATACGCGCACTGCAAAACATTTTGAACGCCGGCTCTAAGTGTATCTGCCTTCTGTGCACAGAAAATATTTGTATTATTCAGAGGCTATTTCCTATATTTTTATAGCATCACATTGGCTGTTTATCTTTTTCAATTCTGCTTCTCTCTTCTTTGCGTTCCTGATTTTAATTATGGAGGATTTTTTTGGTATTATTCCACACACTCCTCTCTTGTAGATGTGTAGGTTGCTACATAGACTAATAAAGCACGAAGGAAGGAAAAATGCATATGAAAATAAAAGATTGGACTATGTGCTGCCCAGGCAGCACATAGTCCAGGTTTCGTGCCTATGTCTCTGATCTGTTCTTCTTAAGCCTTCAGTTTTGGAATTGGTCATAACCCCCACAATGAACCATGGATGTATCGGACAGTTGCAGAATCTGCTTTCAGTGTAAAATGTCAATGTTGACCTGTTCTACTTTTCAGACCCACCTAACAGTGCTGTGGGTCAAATGAACCATGGAATGCATTCCATAGTGTCGTGTAGCTCCTATAAAACTATACAGGATCTGCGCGTTCGGACAGCATACACTGTAGGATTGGTGTCAGACTGACTCTGAACACCCCCACCGGGTATGCTGGCCTTCTGTACCAGCTAGCTCACAGTGCCACTAGAAACTCATCTGGCCAAGGAGAGAATAGTTCTAGGCAACTATCGAACATGACAACCCTGATCCCTCAGGACCATGGAAACAATATCCTACTTTTCGCTCAGTCTCTCGTGCTAGCTTAGTCTGTCTCAGAGAGATACACAGAATAAACAGGCTGGGCGTTTTCAATAAGTATTTATTGAACAGTTGTTATTCTGGTGTAGAATAGATGAGCTGCAACAACCGTTAGACAGTATAAGATATAAATGATTAGCAGTACTATAAAGGTAAATGGATGGTATAGCTCTACTATCTTGCAATAATCATGAATACATACGAGTATATAAAACACATGATAATAAAAATGCGTACTCCTACGATGCTTCTCTAACTAGATGTACCTAAGTGTACCTAGCATGTGTGTAGGTGTTAAGCCAAGAATCCCTCTAGGATAAAGTCAACCCCATTACCTGAAGTGAGAGATTGTGGGACCCCATCCTGGTCTCCAGTTGGATACCCCGCGAGAGATGTTTAGACCACTGCAAGCTGTAGTGTCTGCATGCAGGAACCTCAGTGTCTCTGGTCAGTGTGTCGGCCGGGAAGTCTCGGTCTACTCTATTCTATCTTAGCAAGATGCGATGTATATATACACCCATAGGTCTCCCCAGGGGTCCTACCTCGCTGTATTACTGTGTCAGCCTAAGGATGACGTCGGGTATGAACTTTATACATAGATATTATACAGGAGATGGTAGTCCTGCTGCAATTCCAAGAATCCTCATGCATAATGTATGAGATTTCGAACTAGGGAAAACCTGCATTCTGAATGCAGTGTCATATCTAAGTAAAAGGTCAGTCCCTGTAAACCGTTACAAGTGTAATGTAGGGAAGAATATAGGTGAAGGGTTATGAGCTACCTGAGTCTATATCAGGGTACCTATATGGAATATAACAATAGACACAATGTAGGAGAAACGGCATTAACAACATGGGCTAAACCATGTGTGCCATTCCAACGCAAGTGTAACAACACTTGCCTTAACCACGCATATGCCTTTAACAAGCATATGCCTTAACCACGCATAGGCGTGGTAAAGGCAGTCAGCGGTCTAGCATTGGAGCGAGTGGGCGGGGGTTGTTGGAGACTTCCTACGGACAACATTCAAAGGAACGGAGGCTTGGTGAGTAGTTTTTAGTTTTATTTAGGTTTTAGGGTGGGGGAAGAGGCAGTTTTTAGGGCTATGGCCGGTTTTAGTGCTCAGGACGCGGGGTCCGGGGTCTGGGTAGTTATTAGGGCTGGGGACCAGGTTTTAGGGATCAGGGTGGGGGGAAGGGGCAGTTTTTAGGGCTGGGGGTCTGTTTTAGGTCTCAGGGTGGGGAGGCTGGGGTTCAGGGTGTTATTAGGGCTGGGGGCCGGGTTTTAGGGCTCAGGTTGAGGGGTCAGGGCAGTTTTTTGGGCTGGGGCGGGGTGGGTTGTAGGACTTGGGGCCGGGTGTTAGGGCTCAATGCTTAGGGGCTAGGGTCTGATTTTTACCACTCATATGCCTTTACCAATCATGCCTTTACAACTAAATATGTAGTAAAGGCATGCATGGTAAAGACATGCATGGTAAAGACGCAGTCATTGTTGAGACCCCATGGTTTAGGCATGCAGTGTTAGGGCATGCGTTGTTGTGTCATACATCCCAATGTAGGGGCATCTTGTATTAGAACAAGGCGGTGATGAAGTCTAAGGAATATTTAAGGTTATTGATGGCTTTGCAATGTTCTGAGGACCAGGGATGATCTAAGTTGTTCCCATGTTAGCAGTGCTTGCGTGGGTTGTATTGAATATACCCCCTCTTTCTACAGCGGCAGTCCCATGAACCGATAAATTTAGCTTCTGACTCACAATGTGATATCACTTTGTGACAGCTCCTATCCTTGGGTGGATATTATTTAAGAATGCCAGTACTTCAGAGAGACACAGGAGGTAAACCATTTCCTATGGCAACAAGTGCACAATTACACTTCCTCATTTTTAGGTTAGACCAGACTTGTTTTCAGGCTACCCTGTTGATGCAAAATTTGTAAAGATAGTCTGACGTTGCAATTAAAGGATCCACCAGGTAAGCAAAAGTGAAATTTTCACAGGATGAAATAAGTTTTTTAATTGAATCTGCCAGTATGAATGTCCTCCATGAATTTCTTATGAATATCATCTACCACGTATAACACTATGTAAAATAGTTTCGCCTTCATAGTCACCGCTGTCTGGTTGCAATCAATTTGTACAGATAGAATCCTCCAGATGTCCACCAATCCCTGTCACCTGCAGGGTTGCGTATGCCTCCCTCAAGTGATGTTTATCTGTACCTCTAGATATTGGACGTACAACTCAGCCAGCAAGACCTTCCAGTTCATTAATGCCCTGATGACACCCATGTGTACCTTCGGCTAATGACATCCTAATGTCTAGATCACGCACTAGCATCTTTCAAACATGATGTCTGTATGCATCCAAGCTTTAACTTCCCAAAGACCTAACTGTCTGCGTTTATGGAGGGGGTAGAAATGGGGGTCTCTAGTTGGCAATGGTTTGCACCTTTGTCCAAATAGGGACCCTTCCTTCTAGTCAGGGTAAGGGGGATACACTTCTAAAATAACCCCTGCTCACCCTCTTGGTAGCTTGGCAGGACCAGACAGGCTTATCTCAGAGGCGGTGTGTAAAGCATTTGTGAACACATACAGTAATACAGTGAAAACACTACGAATGGACACCACACCAGTTTAGAAAAATAAGTAATCTTCATCTAAACCAAACAAGACCAAAATGACAAAAATCCACAATACAGTTATCAAGAAATCCTTAAAAATAGGTTATGCACTCAAATAAAGTTTGTAGCAACAAATATCTCCACCTGGAGTTATTTTCAACGTCGTGAGAGATGAAAATCTCAAAGTACGGCGCCGACCGCGAATATGCGGCGTCGGGCTCGGAGTCAAGCAGACACCTAAAGAACAGTACCTTTGAAACGATGAAAGCAAGGACGATGCACAGTGTCAGGGAGGTGATGCTTTGTTGGCACCGGGCGTCGTCTGTTCCTTACCACCCCAGGGGAGGTGAAGCCTCGGTTCCTTACTGCGATGCAGGGGAGGTGAGACGTCAGTTCTTTACTGAGGTGACGTCACGGTGGCGGCGAGGCGTTGGTTCCTTATGACGGTGCAGTGTCGATGGATTCTGGCGTCACCCACGTTGAGTATCGGCTCCGCGTTGATGAAGCACCGGCGTTGGTGAAGTCGGGGCTGCGGTGTGAGGCGGGACAGTGCATCATGGACGTCACGAGCAGTGTCCTCGACTCCGGTGCAGGCAGCGGCCTCAGTGACAGCTTCGTTGTCGATGCGGCACAGTGCTAGCAGGCGTCGAGACTACGGTGCAAGTTGGGGCGGTGCGTCGTGCTCGTCACAAGCGGTGCCCACGGCTTTGGTGCAGGTTATGGCATCGCTCGCTGGCGTCGGTGTTGCAATTTCCTTCTGTGGCAGCTGAAACAGCAGTTCCAGATGCAGAAAGACAGAAGAAATTAAGTCTTTGTGTACCTGAGACTTCAAAACAGGAAGCAAGCTCAATTTCAAGCCCTTGGAGATCTTCCTCAAGCAGGGGACACAGCAAACAGAAAAGTCCTTTCTCCTTTCCTTGGCAGAAAGCAGCCACTGCAGGCCAACCCCAGACAGCAAACAGCACAGGGGCAGTATTCCTCTTCAGCTTCTCTGGCTCTTCTCCTTGGCAAAGGTTCCTCTTGATTCCCAGAAGTGATCTAAAAGTCTGGGGTCTGGGCCCCTCTTTTTATACACAATAATCCTTCTTTCTCTGAAGGCAGAGAGTGTCTGTACCCAGCCAAAACCAGTTCTGTCCTCACTGGTGCAGCTTCCTGGCAGGAGGTGGAGACAGCATTGTTGAAGGCAGACCAGGACCATTCAGGTGAAAGGAAATCTCCTCCCCCTACTCTAAATGCAGCCCAGGTCTATTGAGCCCAGCCCTGACTCATCAGGCTCTCTGGAGCCACTGCTCCTCCCCAGCCCCTGTCATCCAAAAGCCAGACATGCAATACACAAACCTAGCAGAGGCAAACTGGATGGCTAAGCAAGAAAATACCTACTTTCTAAAAGTGGTATTTTCAAACACAGAAGGTAAAAATTACCCTCACTAAAAGATGCATTTTAACATTCTGAGTTCAGGCATACTAAACTTTATTTTCCTACCTTGTTCCCAGGGGTAGTTATGTTTATAAGATGTTATAAACAAACTCCCCATTCTGTCCTATGGGAGCAGGTAGCCTTGCAATAGTGAAAAACGAAATTGGCTGTAATTCACTATCAGGACATGCCACACACATCAGAGCATGTCCTACCTTTCACATACACTGCACCCTGCCCACAGGGGTACCTTGGGCCTACCTTAGGGGTGACTAACATGCAAGAAAAGGGAATGTTAGGGTGTGTGCACTTGCCAAGTTGACATGGCAGTCCCAGACTGCACACAGGCTATGCAATGGCAGGCCAGAGTTACCTTTTACAGGCTGCTTCTGTGGGTGGCACAATCAGTGCTGCAGCCCACTAGCAGCATTTGATTTACAGGCCTTGGGCACACACAGTGCACTGTACTAGGGTCTGACTAGTAAATCAAATATGCCAATCATGGAATCACTAATCCATAACAACAATTTACAAAGGGAGCACTTGCACTTTGGCACTGAACAGCAGTGGCAAAGTGCCCAAAGCATCTAGACCAGCAAAACGGAGTCCAACACACAGCGAAAACACAGGAGGCAAAAGCAGAAAATGCAGGGGAGACCCACGCCAATGGTGCCAGGTCTAACAGAGGGCCTCTTAATCCAGCCATGCTGAAGTGGTTTAACAGGAGGAACCTAGATAGCATCTAATACCATGTGGGACCATCTGCTCAATCTGTGGACTTTGTCCTTGATCGTCACAGCACTCCATGATCATAGCAAGAGGAAAACACATACTGCATGGGTCCAGCCTAAAATCCACAGTCTAACTCTTATCACTCATGGAATGTGCCAGCAAACAAATCACTTATCTCCCAGATTCCTAATTCGGACCAAATGAAGAAAAGTTCACACAGTGGCCCAAATATTCATCAAACAAACAAAGTTTGAGCACATTGTCACTGGCTTGGCAGAACTGCATTGTGTCCTTCTCCCTGTCCAAATGAACTGAAAAGTATATTGGGATATTTATAAAGCTCTCCACTTGCGTTAACCTGATTAGCTTGCTTTTTATACTCAATGTGGAAACTGGTTAACATACTGTTAGGAGCACTTCTATGGTTTGGCAGCAAAACAAAGAATGAGCGGGCCAGCATACTTTCTCAGAATACAGACCAAGAATTTGTGGCAACCCCCTTTGCATCTCAAATTTGCCCTTTTGCTGGTGCAATTCAGAAAAATGTCTCAAACTCAACTTTTTCAGTTATCCATCTATCCAAAACTTTATACCCTGGCTCACTCCACTGTGGTGCTATGTTTCAGACCTTTGTATTTATATGCTCTTAGGTCATCTGTTAGAATTTGGCAGCATAGAGCTCTGCTGTAACTGGCTGGTGCTCCTTTCCAGGAACATTCCGGGTCCCCTATTCTGTTCTGAGTCGGTGAAGGGCTGGGGGAAACGGCCTTTACAATGCGGGCTGACCCACGCGTGCCGGTTCCCGCAAGCATAACCATGCTTACCCGAACCACGCATCTGTCTTAACCGCGCATATGCGTGGTTAAGGCAGATAGCGGTCTAGTGTTCAGATGGGTGGGGAGAAGAAGAGGAAGCATTGGAACAGGAAGCTCCGGATGCGGACAGGTAAGTGGGTCTGGGGCAGGGTTTGGGGGGGTAGTTTTTAGGGATGAGGATCGGTTTTAGAGCTCAGTGTGGGGGGGTCGGGGGTAGCTTTTGGAAGTGGGAGGATTTTAGGGCTCAGGGCGGGGGAGGGAGTCGGGGTAGGTTTAAGGGCTGGGGCTGTGTTTGGGGGGAGTTTTTAGGGTTTGGGGGCGGTTTTAGGGCTCAGGATAGAGAGGTCAGGATAGTTTATTTAATGGGGGGCTGAATTTTAGGCCTCAGGGCAGTGGAAGGGGTAGGGATAGTTTTAAGGACAGCACAGGGATACGTTTTAGGGCTCAGGGTGGGCGGGTTGGGGTAGTTTTCAGGCAGGAGGCAGGGTTTTAGCACTCAGGGCGGGGGAAGCGGTATTTTAAGGGCAGAGAAGGGTAGGGTTTAGGACTGAGGGCAGGGGGGCAAGTTAGAGGGATAGGATTTTAGGGCTTAGGCCAGGGAGGGGGGGTCGGGGTAGTTGTAATCTTTACCACGCATATCCATTTACCAATCATGCTTTACCATGAAATTGCGTGGGAAAGACATGCATGGTAAAGGCATGCGCGGCAAAGGAATGTGTGGTTTAGATGCATTTGTGGTTAGGACGGTATTGTAGAGGCACATGTGGTTCAGCAATGCATGCCTCTGTCATACAACTAAGGGCTGGATATGCAACATTGAAGTCTCGCGTGGCTCTGTCGGTGTAAACACTTGACCATGTGGCCTTTCTGCCGCAGGGCCATAAGGCCGCAGTGGCACTGGCCACGCCCTATATTAGGTGATTAGACTGTCACTCATTTTCATTTCAAGGCTAAGCGAATGAAAAATGGCTCATGTGCAAAGGGGGAAACTCCCTGCAGATTAGAGCCATCGTTTTTTGTTTTCTGTAAACAAACTCTCTCTCTCCGACATTATTTTTAGAAAAAAAAGCACTGCAAAATCACTGGTGCCTGCTCTGCAAAGAATCAGTGCCCTTAACGGTCCTGCTTCAGCCCCTGCCCCACTGAAGGCAAAGTCACCCCAGCCTTTCTGGCAGGTGGTCCCCTGCCAGTGCAGTGAAGGCCTTCATCCCTGTATCTTGGGTGGGCTGAGGAGCAACTTGTCGGTCTCTGAATCACCCTTTTAATGTCCTCAGTTCACATTTCTAAAGTCCCTGCATGTCTCTGTATCCTCACATGTTGGCTCTGCATCCTATTGCTCTGCATCACTTCACTGCCCTTTGGGGCAAGGTCCACGCTTTATAAAGTCCCCAGTTGTATCTTCTTCAGCTGCTCGAGTCCACGGTGAATAATACGGATTTATCCTGATTCAAAGCTAAAAACACAGATGAGACCCAGAGGCCCTGGAAATCAGTGATACACCCAAGAGGAGCATACTGAGACATCTCCTCCTGATATCCCTCATGACTGACTCTGAGTTTTCACCGCTTGTGCAAACAGGGATGCATTGTTCAATCTTTCGGTATTAACAACACAATTCCTGTCTTCTTCTGGAAGGCGTAGAGTGACTATCACATGCCTTCTCTAAACACCATTAACGTCATGTGATAATTCCAAAGTCTTATACTCTAAGCTTTAATCTGCCTCCCTCACACTTTCATAAGTGTCAAACGGAGACAACACCTGTTTACCCTAATTTGCATAAACTCTCCTTATGTTTACCAGATTTGTAATTTTGACCTGTGGGCACCATCTTGTAAACTAAATGCAATGTGATAAAAAAGGTATTTGTCTTCCTAGAACCATATCTGACACCTTGAACCTAATCTTAGAAGCACCCCAGTTTGCTTTGCCATACTGCAGTTATGGCCATAGTAGGCCACTCATGCGATTACTGTCGTGATAGATGTCCCCAAGACAGCTGCATGTACTACATGGGCTTCCCTGCTGGGCTCGGCACCTATTGCATTAGGGGATGCCTTAGTTCGAGTATTTACCCTGGGTAATTTCCCATCTAGATTTAGAACTCCCTCACCCATCTTGACACAGGAGCATGTAGAGTGTGAAGATGATACATTTATGGAATGCACCACACTGCAAATGAAAATGTAATAGAGAAGGGGCGGAGCCAGCCATGCACAGGATGGACGCTCCATCTGCCTTTGGAAACCCTTGGAGCCCATGCCATCCAGGGGGGCTGCTGCACGACTTTGGATGTTTGGGGTGGGAAGGGAAACACTCGCCAGAGTGGCACAGACAATGGGTGACCAAGGTTGTATCTCCTGCATTCGAAGAGAGTGATACAGGGTTCTTCCTGTGAGGCATAGTACCCTTCCACGATGGGCTTGGGGTGCACAGACGAGTGGAGGGGATTTGGCCACCAGAAGCAGGGATGCAGCTGCTCCTTGCATATGGTATAATGACACGGGCTATCCTGGAAGGGGAAACGTCCTTTAGAACGAAGCTGGTATCCCACTGTGCCTTCATAGCTCCGGCAATAGAACAAACGCGTCTTTAGTACACATTCATTCAGCACACAAGTCATTATAACGACTTGCCTTAGGGGGGCGTATTGGTGGAATAGTGTTGGATTTAAAGTTCAACACCTTCCCTACTGTTGCGCAGACTGTTCTAAAATCCAGCACCACACTAAGGCAAGTCATTATAACGACTTGCATGCTGAACGAATGCGTACTAAAGACGTGTTCGTTCTAAAGGCAGCGCTGCGAAGGCACAGCGTGGCTTGCAGAATACCATCATACATTCGTCCTGGAGAGGCTGATGTGGGATCTGCCTGAACACCTCCATTGCCAGCCTAGAGTGCAGTCACGTGGTTGGGTCGCTAGTGACTGGATCCTGGGAGGCAGCTGCTCCTCATTTGGATGGCACATGACAGTTGGCGCAACTTACATTAGACAACAGGAGAGGCTTGGCTGATTAGGGTCAAGAGATGGCACATGCCATAAGAGACCTCAAGGTGCCTTTGAGCGTGGGTGCTTGAGCACTGGGTGTAGCAATTGAGTGTTTTCAGGTTGCTCTCTGTCCAATTATCTGCATGCTAGTGGCTGTGCAGGTCAGTACACTGGTGAATTAATGAGTTATTTGATAACGCACATGAATCACCCCCACAGGGGTATCTCGGTGCATGGTCAGTACAACAAATTGAAATTGGGTTAAAACAGCACAGTTTTTAGTGCTTTCCTAAATTTATTGTAGCCGGGCTGATTCTGACATGAAATGACAGTTTGCTCCAAAGGGTCGGAGCCAGATAAGAGAAAGATCTCCCACCCTGGCTTATCGAATGTGGGGACTACCAGTAGTTCCTTCTCACTAGTACGTAGGTTCCTAGCAGGGTAATATCGTTGAAGCCTCTGACAGAAATACTCGGGGTCCTTGCCCAGCCGGGCTTTATAGGTTAAACAGCACATTTTGAACATTATCCTGTTTTTTACTGGCAGCCACTGAAGGAATTTTATGAGGGGAGCAGAAAATGATCTGTGGGGTTGATTACAGAGCAATTTTTGCCAATCGAGACTCATATGCAGAGGCAAGTAACGCGTTGCTGTAATCCAGCCGACTCACAACAAGAGCCTGTACCAGGGTCTTCCGAGCCGATAATGGAAGAAATGGAAAGACTTTCTTCAATACACGCAGCATGTAAAAACACATGCTATTGGTGATTGGACTTGATCTTTCATGTTGAGTTCCTGATCTAACTTGATTCCTAGGGTTTTCACTACCTTGTTAGGGATGTGGGCCTTGGCTAATACAGGTGGCTACCAGTCAGGGGTCCACAGGGTTCGAGCTTCCCCAAAGAGAGTAATCTCCGTTTTCCCAGGGTTAAGCTGTAGAAAATATCTGATATCCACTTAATCGTTTCCACGCCCTCTGAGAAATGACCCTTTACTTTGTCAAAGGACAAGACCAGCTGAGTATCGTCTGCGTATGACAGGATCTCAAGGCCATATGCTCTGATAACTTTTGCGAGGGGAGCCACATAAATGTTAAAAAGTGTGGGGCTCAAACATGACCTTTGAGGGACCCCTTTATCTACCTGCCTAGGCTTGGCTTTGAAGGCTCCTAGCGAGACGCACTGCATTCTGTCTTTCAGGAAGTCCTGGAACCAGGCCAGGGCAGGCCCTTCAATCCCACCATCTTGGAGTCTTTGGGGTAGCTGGTCTTTGGTGAGCTGACCAGAGACCGCTGCACAACTAGGAGGGGTCTGTCTACCTGCGTTGTATTGGAGCACCTCTTAGTTGTCATTAAATCCCTTCGGATCTGTGTGGGTGAATGCTGCGTCGGGGCATTTACTGAACTGACTGTAGTCCTGATCGGCGGGCTGCCTTGCCCTATGCTCCCATGCCTGTACCTACAACTGGGATGGACTTGCTACCAGTGCCCCCCAGCTGCTGCCTGAGATTTCAAGTGAACTCTCAATCAGACTGGGGTTCGGGAATCTTTTGCCTCAGGTCTAAGGTCATAGATTTGGAGGTCCACTTGCGGACGGACAACATATGCTTCTATGGGTCCAGGAGGAAGCAGAAAAAGGAAACATGATTGCATCCCTGAAGGACTTTAGACCCCTCCAGTTGAATATAATATTCAATTTTTTGAACCTCTTGAATTCCAACAGGCCCCCAGAAGTCGTTCTCAGGAAAACAAAACAACTTGAGACCTTGTTTACTACGACATCAGCATTCCCTCCTAATTTTTCAGATTGTCGGGAGGCACGTGGCCTCCTTGACAGCCACTGTCTCCCGTGGCTGCAGACTACACTAATGGCACTGTTGTCAAGAGCAAGAGGTTCCTTGCACTGCCACGTATACTACAGCAGAGGAAATATCAGTCCTGGGCTCCAAGAACCCCCAGTCCTGACTGTAACCATTGATGTGAACACCTCGGAGTCCTCTAGGCCTGCTGCCTTCTCTATCAGACTGGCGCGCATGAAGGTGGCATCCTTATAGTGTGACAGCAGCCCTACCTGGAGGGGTTCCACCATGCACTCTCTCACTCACTGCTCTCAGGGTGGCTCGCATCCCAGGCATTCAGTTCCAGATGGCCTTACAAGTTGGTGGAATTCCTCTTCCAAGGCAGAGAAGATGCATGCCCCCTATGACAGATCGCTCACCAGAGATGGCAGACCGTGCCCAGCTGGCATTCTGAACTTTCTAGAACCAGTTGTACTGTTTCAGTTGGATGTTTGTGAGCTCGGGGTATTATGGTGTCAGTGGTCATTGTGTATTTACTCCCCCTGTCCTTGCATGCCTTGTTTACCTGCTCTGGTTCTTCCTTAGGCTCTGGGACTCCGAATCGCTTGTGTGTCCCTCAAAAGTCCCTTTCTTGTTAGCTTTCCGGAAAGCTGTTCTCCTCTTCTGCACACTGTTGTGATGTGTCCTCTGCCTTCTGTGGACTACTTTGCCTCTCTCTGCTTCCGTATGTTGGATCTCTTGTACAGTGGACTGAGAAAGCAGCGTTGCCCTTTCCACAATGGTTGCTACATAAGTCATGGTTTGCATGCTTTATTGTTTCCTAATTCACTTTTCCCATTGGTACTTGACAGCTAGTTCTGCGTTTCATATGTTCTCTCACTTTTGTCGTCCTTGGGGGTTCTCCTGTGGTTTGGAGACAGGGGTCAGCTTGCACTTAAAAGGTTCTCAAGTTTATTGTTAGGGTCCTTGGGACCAAGCATCTCTTCTTTGGCAACTGACCGCCACGGCAATTGTCCTACACTAGTGTCCTGGTATTTCCGTGAGCTTGCTCACACCCGTCATACGTGTTTTTAGGACCCCTTATACCACCACTTCATTCACTTAGCCAGAGTGCACCACCTGCCGCAGTTGAATATTCATCTCAACTCTGTTCGGCTGGGCTCTCCTCTCATGATTATTCTCTCACACTTGCCAGACTGCAGTTCTAGTTCTCTAAATGCTGGAGGTGTAGTGATTGCACATGTCATCTTGTCCATAACCTGCAGAGCTGCACGAGACTGGGTCTATGTTGCACAGCAATATGGCCAACTCTCTCATACACAGAAGACATCACAATGTTTCCATCGGCTTGCTTAGGACTACTCCACCACATGTTGGGTGATGTGGTACCCCCTAAACACAGCTGCTGATGGTTGTTGACTTCTCTGACAGTAGCAAAAACTGGTTCACTGTCAGAATATCACGACCACTAACATCGACCTACATAATTATCGACATAAAAATATCGACCACAAAAATATCGATATTCTATACTTATAAAGTAATGACAAAAATATAGAAACAAAAATATTGGTCACTAATATAGTTGTCAAAAGTATCGTTTTTTATATATATATAAAAACATAAATAAGAAGCATTAAATATATTTAAAAATATCAGTAATATAATAAAAATTACATGTATTTTATTAATTTAGGAATTATTTAAAAAAATGTAACACACATATATATTAAAATATAGATTTAATTATATATATTTAATTTAAAAATATTAAACTAATAATTTTAATTTATATGATAATTTAATATGTTTTTATATAACAATATAACAAGATATATATATATATATATATATATTCACTGAAAAAAACATAGGTTTCAGGCACGTTATAGTTAGAAATTAGCATTTAAAAAACCTTTGAAATTCACTGAAAAAACCATAGGTTTCAGGCACGTTATAGTTAGAAATTAGCATTTAAAAAACCTTAGAAATTCACTGAAAAAACCACAGGTTTTAGGGAAAGTTATAGTTAGTTGGACATTTCACTCGTACAAAACCATAGAAATTCCCCCGTTATAGTTAGTTCAGCTAACTATAACTCGCGCCCCCGCAATGCACTGCTGGTGACGTCACATATTACATCACTCATGAGATGGTCATTGACATCACTGATGACATCACTGATGACATCTCAAATGACATCACCGATGACATCACTGATGACATCATCCATGTGATAATTTGATGCATCTTCTCACACCCTAATATAACCTTTGATACACCCACTCTAAATTACAGACTGCCATTCTCAAAACCATAGACACTCCAGCACCAATAACTACATACCCACTCACTGATTCTTAGGTCTACACACACATCCAGTCACTCACCCGTACAGTCACTCATACTTACGGTCACTCAGTACAGGACTATCATATGCACTCATACTCCTATATAGACACTCAAACACCGCCACTCATCCATAGAGGTACTCACACACCTAGTCAGTCATGCAAATAATTAATCACACTCCCATTTACTCACCTATACAGTTATACACACACCAGCTCACTTACTCATACAAATACTAGCACATTCTTACGCTCTTATACAATCACTGATACAAGCACACACTCATCCATACACTCTCACAATCACACACTCATAGCTATTTATATACTCCAACACACATATATACTGCCTTTCACATATGTAGTTACTCACATGTACCACTGAGACATACATTCACTCACTAACACACTCTTACACACACACACACCCATACAGTCTATCACAGATGCACTCTTGAAACCATCCACCCAGTGAATCACCCACTCACACATCTATGCACAAAGTCGCACATACCCCACCCACACAAACACTCAGGCACCCATACAGATACTCAGACAACCAATCAATAACCCATATAGACACTCGTGTAGGTATTCACAAACCCATGCAGCCGCTTACACACCAACAGACAGACGGATAGACATTCACACAGTTTAGTCACTAACCCTTGCATTCAGTAAGATACGTTTAATCACTCACTTATAGAGTCAGTCACGCACCTACTAAATCATCCATTCAGACACTTATACACCCACTCATTCTTCAATACGCCTTTCCCTATATTAAACATATTTAAACTTTACAGAAACACACAGTTACTGGATGATGTCATCAGTGATGTCATCAGTGATGTCATTTGAGATGTCATCAGTGATGTCATCAGTGATGTCACTGACCATGTCATGAGTGATGTAATATATGACGTCATCAGCAGTGCATTGCGGGGGCGCGAGTTATAGTTAGCTGAACTAACTATAACGGGGGAATTTCTATGGTTTTGTACGAGTGAAATGTCCAACTAACTATAACTTTCCCTAAAACCTGTGGTTTTTTCAGTGAATTTCTAAGGTTTTTTAAATGCTAATTTCTAACTATAACGTGCCTGAAACCTATGGTTTTTTCAGTGAATTTCAAAGGTTTTTTAAATGCTAATTTCTAACTATAACGTGCCTGAAACCTATGGTTTTTTCAGTGAATTTCAAAGGTTTTTTAAATGCTAGTTTCTAACTATGCCTACAGAGGTAGGACATGTGAAGAAAAAAAGAAAAACGCACAGAAAGAAGCAAAGGAAATGCAGAAACAAGCAACAGAAGTCCACAAAGACGAAGAAAAGTGCAGGAAGAAGCAAGACATGTGCAGAAAGAACCAACAGAGGAGCAGAAAGAGGCCTTTTTGCAAAATCATCCTGTGCCCACAACTTTTTCAGACGGGTACTGGTGGTAACTGGCTCTGACTAACCAGGCCTAGAGCCAGTGCTATGCTAAAAGACACTTAGAATACAGTGAAAACACCTACATACACTAGGGAACACTATGCGTTGGGGTACCCCTGTGATTAGCATGACCTCCTCTGTAAGTCCCTAGTACATAATAGGGCAGGGGGATTAAAACTAAGTAACTAAATTGTCACCTGAGGCCCTACCCCCTCCCTTCACCACTGTGCAAACACGCCCCGTGGCGTGTTTTAAGTTGGGGATTAAGTTCCCTTCAATCCTGAGGGTCCCTGGAGGCCAACTAGCCCACCAGGTACCTCCAGTAAGCACCACAGAGCTGTGTTGCAGAGAGGTGGTCCGAGGCCACGCCCCTCTTTACACCTCTCTGCAACGCAGCTCATGGGCGCTTACCGGAGGTACCTGGTAGGCTAGTTGGACCCCAGGAACCCTCAGGATTCAAGGGGACTTAATCCCCCAACCTACAACGCACCAGAGGGCCCGTTTGCACAGTGGTGATGGGAGGGTGTGGGCCTGATGTGACAAGTGTGCAAACGCGCCCCGTGGCGCATTTTAAGTTGAGGGATTAAGTCTCCTTGAATCCTGAGGGTCCCTGAGGTCCAACTAGCCCACCAGGTACCTCCGATAAGCGCCACAGAGCTGCGTTGCAGAGAGGTGTAAAAAGGGGCATGGCCTGGACCATCTCTCTGCAACGCAGCGCTGTGGTGCTTACTGGAGGTACCTGGTGGCCTAGTTGGCCCTCAGGATTGAAGGGGAATTAATTCCCCAACTTAAAACACGCCACGGGCGTGTTTGCACACATGTCACCTCAGGCCCCACCCCCTCCCTTCACCACTGTGCAAACGAGCCCCGTGGCACATTTTAAGTTGGGGGATAACGTCCCCTTGAATCCTGAGGGTCCCTGGGGCCCAACTAGCCCACCAGGTACCTCCAGTAAGCACCACAAAGCTACGTTGCAGAGACGTGGTCCGAGGCCACGCCCCTTTTTACACCTCTCTGCAGCGCAGCTCATGGGCGCTTACTGGAAGTACCTGGTGGGCTAGTTGGACTCCAGGGACTTTCAGGATTGAAGGGGACTTAATCCACCAACTTAAAACATGCCACAGGGCGTGTTTGCACACATGTCACCTGAGGCCCCGCCCCCTCCCTTCACCACTGTGCAAACGCGCCCCGTGGCGCATTTTAAGTTGGGGGATAAAGTCCCCTTGAATCCTGAGGGTCCCTGGGGCCCAACTAGCCCACCAGGTACCTCCTGTAAGCACCACAGAGCTGCGTTGCAGAGAGGTGGTCGGAGGCCACGCCCCTTTTTACACCTCTCTGCAACGCAGCTCTGTGGCGCTTACTGGACGTACCTGGTGGGCTAGTTGGACCCCAGGGACCCTCACGATTCAAGGGGACTTAACCCCCAACTTAAAATGCGCCACAGGGCGTGTTTGCACACATGTCACCTCAGGCCCCGCCCCCTCCCTTCACCACTGTGCAAACACGCCCTGTGGCGCGTTTTAAGTTGGGGGATTAAGTCCCCTTGAATCCTGACGGTCCCTGGGGTCCAACTAGCCCACCAGGTACCTCCAGTAAGCGCCACAGAGCTGCGTTGCAGAGAGGTGTAAAAAGGGGCGTGGCCTGGACCACCTCTCTGCAACGCAGCCCTGTGGCGCTGACTGGAGGTACCTGGTGGGCTAGTTGGCCCCCAGAGACCCCCAGTATTGAAGGGGAATTAATTCCCCATTTTAAAACGCGCCACGGGGAGCGTTTGCAGAGTGGTAAAGGAAGGGGGCGGGGCCTGCGGCACAATCGTTTTTTTGTTGTTTTTTTTAGAAGGGGGGCTGTGTGGCTCCCCTTCCTTTTTCCTTTTTTTGGGCCCTGGGGACCCCATCCCCCAGGGCCTTACCCTTTTTTTTTTTTTAAAGTAAACGGGAAGGGGGCCGCGTGGCCCCCATCCCGTGGCCGCTTCCGGCCCCGGGGACCCCAACCCCCGGGGCATGGCCACACTTTTTAAAAAAAATTTAAGGAGGGGGGCTGCATGGCCCCCCTCCTCAGGCCTCCTTTTGCCCCGGGGACCCCATCCCCCGGGGCATGCCTTTTTTTTTTTTGGTATGACAGGGAGGGAAGAGCCGCGAGGCTCCCGCCCTGTCATAGCAAACAGCAGTGTCCCGGGGGTAGGCACCCCGGGACACTGCAGGAGCCGGCCCTGGGGAGTGGTGGTCCCCAGGGCCATCACAGGCTCCAGGAGGGGGGCCGCACGGCTCCCCTCCCAACATGTTCAAAGCCCCGGGGAGGTGGTGGTCCCCGAGGCTTCGGGGGTCCGAAACGGACCCTCACTTTAAAATTCTTAGTGCCCCGGGGAGGTGGCGGTCCCCGGGGCGTGTGGGGGGGCTCGCGCCCCCCCACACAGGTCATTTAATTTAAAAAGAATAAAAGCCCCGGGGGGTGGTGGTCCCCGGGGCTGCGGGAGGGCCGAGTGCCCTCCCACACCATTTTAAAATCAAAGCCCCGGGGGGTGGCGGTCCCCGGGGCCCCCAACATTATTAATAAACCCCCGCATGCCCCCGGGACTTGGCCCACCCGGGGGCCAAATAACAACAAAGCGCGGGAGTCCACGCTTCGTTTTTTTTTCTTTCATGGCGGGATCCGCGGATGCAGCGCGCATCCCGCCGTTTAAAAAAAATGTAAAAAATGCTTTTTTTGGCCCTGGGGGTCCTTGTGGGACCCCCTGAGCAGGCCTAGGGGGTCAGGGTGTTTCTACCCTGCCCCCTTGTCTTGTTTTGTGCGTTAGTTTCACTGTTTTCTTGTGACTCGGTTCTACCGAGTCACAAGATGGCCGCCAACACTTCCTGGTTTGGAGTGTTGGCAGCCAATTAGCATACAGCTCGTGGTCGGGAGGGTGCGCGGATCCTCCGCGGCCATAGATATATATGTGTTTTTACTTTTGATTTTCTCAGCAACTACTGAACGGATTTACACCATTTAACAAAAGGGTTCTTTCTGAACCAAGAACTACCTCTTTGCCAAATTTGGTGTAATTCCGTTCAGCAGTTCGAGCTGTAACCTTGCATAAAGTTTCCTATGGGAAATTGATTTTTTGACTCTTATTTTTTGAATTTCTCCGTAACTACTGAACGGATTTACACCATTTAAAAAAAAGGTCGCTTTCTGAACCAAGCGCTACTTTTTTGCCAAATTTGGTGTAATTCCGTTCAGCAGTTCGGGCTGTAGCCGTGTCTAAAATTTCCTATGGGAATTAACATGGAGAAAACACGTTTTGGGACCCCCCTTTTTTCTCGGCCCCGCTTGCCGAATCACCCCGAACCTTTCAGGATAGGAGCAGACCGGAGCGCCCCACGAGTTTTGAAAATTTCGCAAAGGTTCATCAACCGGCGCCAAAGTTATTGGAAATAGAATGTTGTGAATTTCCTATGGATAATAGGTCCTAACTATAACTATCTACTGGCGACCGCCAGTAGATAATATATATATATATCCAAGAAAGAAGTGACTCAAACAGATAGATTCACCAAAGAACAAAAATATATTTCCACTACAACGTTTCAGCTTCCGCCTTCCTCAGGTAGTACAAGATGGTTGCATGTTGAGCGACATAAGATGCATCTGCAGCAATGAGGAAACCTGTAAAGACCATCTACAGGAGCTTGCTACATTATTTAAAAGGCGAGGCTATCCTCTGCATATCATACAGCAACAAATTGACAAGTCTTTGCAGTTACCCAGAGAAGCACTTATTTGGAATACCAACGGCAGAAACAAAAGTGACAGAACTCCATTTGTGGTTGACTATCATCCATCAGCTCCCAACTACAGAAATATAATGCAAAAAACATTTCCCTTACTGTCTACTTGAGAAAAATTGCAAAAGGTTTTTCCAAAACCGCCAGTCATTGCTTACCGCAGAGCTCCAAATTTACGATCTCTTATTGTGAGAGCTGAACTCAAGCAAGTTGTAACAAATGCAGAGGTTCATTGCTGTGACTCTAAAAGGTGCATCACGTGTGAATACCTTTTACAAACATCATCAGTAACTAGTTCTGTTACGAGAAGGACCTATGGAATAAGACAGCATCTTACATGTCGCTCAACATGCATTATTTATGTGATTCAGTGCCAACGGCAAAGCTGTAAAAAACAATATGTAGGCCAAACAGTGAATAACCTCCGTACACGATTCAGGAATCACAAATCGGCAATAATTAATAAGAAAATTGACCAGCCTGTAGCCAATCATTTTAACCTTGTGGATCATTTACTATCAGATTTGAAGATTTCCCCCGTGGAACATGTCTCAAAGGAAGAACTACTGGACTCCAGAGAAAACTTCTGGATGTACCGTTTAAAATCTCTGCATCCAGATGGACTGAACATTACTGATAATACAACCTGATTACTGCATATCTCAAGAGCTCTCAGGACTGCATTGATTCCACATTCCAAATGGAATCTTCACTCATGATGCTTTTTGAAAATTCAGCTGTGTCATCTGTGCAGCCACTGAGCAAACCATCTTGTACTACCTGAGGAAGGCGGAAGCTGAAACGTTGTAGTGGAAATATATTTTTGTTCTTTGGTGAATCTATCTGTTTGAGTCACTTCTTTCTTGGATATTTTATTTCTTTGTGACTCATTGTATCCTTTGGGATCCAGATTTTTGCCCTGGCTGGCTGTTGTTTTCTTGTGATCCTTCATCTTCAAGTATATATATATACTTATGACCAAAAGAAAATACAATAGGCAGGATCAAAAATATAACAGCTTAATTCAAAAATTGAATAAAGACAAAGGAATTGTCATACGTAACAGCGACAAAGGTGGAAACATTGTTTTATGGTCACAGGAGCAATACACACTAGAAGCTCTGAGTCAACTCAATGACAGATCATGCTATAGTCGGAGTAATACGGCGAGTTTGAAGAAAACATATCAGGTCTACCACAACAAATTGGACATATGGAGGAAGAAAGACCTTATTAGTGAAGATGAATACAAATTTCTGAAAAAAGACAATCCTACCACTCCATCAATATATTTTATTCCGAAGATTCACAAAGACAGTAAAAATCCACCAGGCCGTCCCATTATTACAGCTAAAGATGGACTTTTGGAAAATTTGTCAATATATGTGGACTATTTTTTACAAGATCATGTCAAAAATTTGCCATCATATGTACGTGATACGGGTGATTTCATTAGAAAAATCCAAGATGTAGTGTGGCATGATGACTATTTACTGTTAGCGCTAGATGTAGTAGGTCTATATACATGTATTAGACATGAAGACGGACTCATTGCTACACAACATTTCCTGTCTCGAAGCCTTACGCTAGATCTTAAACACAACGAGATGCTCATCTCTATGATCGAGTTTAGTTTACACAACAACATCTTCATGTTTAACAATTTGTTGTATCAGCAGATTAGAGGGGTTGCCATGGGGCCAGCTTCTCCCCCAGCTACGCGTGTCTTCACATGGGGTGGTGGGAGGAGCTGGTCCTCAATGTCAAATTCAAACACATAGTAGAGAGCAACATTAAATTATGGCTCCGCTATATTGACGACCTCCTAATAGTATGGCAAGGAACAAAGGAGCAAGCACAAGAGTTTGTTACTCAGATCAATTTGAATCATCTTAATCTTGAGTTTACTGCTACCATTAGCAAGACATCAGTCAACTTTCTGGACACACAGGTCTACATCCTTAATAATAGGGTTGAGACTTGTTTGTACAGAAAGGAAACAGCAGGCAACTCTACCTTACATGCGCACAGCTCACATCCTCGTCATCTGATCAATAGCATACCATATGGCGAGATGCTACCCATCAGACGGATATGCAGCAACGATATTGATCTTAAAAAAGCTCAGAATCTTAGTAAATCCAGATTCTTAGAGAGAGGTTATACTGTCAATATTATCAATCAGGCCATATTAAAATCTATGAACATGACCAGGGATGACCTTCTCAAAGACAAACAATCTCATACAGCTGCAAATATCTCAGAGCCAACACAGATTGCCAATGAGTTTCGTATGATATTGGGTTACAGTCGACAGCACAAGGCTATTCAAAAAATTATACAATCAAATTGTCCTCTTGTCCTCAATGACCCGGTGATTGGACCCCTGCTACCGCAGAGGGTGTCCATCACATACAGCAAAGCTCCTTCAATGAGAGATAGTTTAGTCACTACCAATCCTGAAATCATTGAGAATACAACGTGGTTACAGACACATAAGGGTTTCTACAAATGCAAGACCTGTAAAGCATGTATTCATGGTGTTAATACTAGCACATATTCCACTCCTTTTAGTGATAGGGAATACAAAATCCAAAAACTTTTGACATGTAAAACTGAATTTGCAGTCTATGTTCTTCTGTGCCCATGTGGCCTTAGGTACATAGGCAGCACCAAACTCCCAGTCCACAAACGAGTCCTCCAACATCTTCGTGCAATCACAAATCAGGATAATACTTACCCTGTAGCTCGTCACTTTAGGGAATTCCATCAATCTAACATTAAGGGCCTTAGCTACTTTGCGATTGACACCATATCACCGAGTAGACGTGGTGGAGACAGAGACCATAAGTTAAGAAACCTGGAGACTAGATACATTTTGCAACTAGATACAAAAAGCCCAGGAGGTCTCAATGTCACAGAGGATCTGTATACATGTCTCTAAACATCAATTGTATTACACCATGACGAGTAGGTACAACATGATCTTAGGTCTGTTTTTGATATTATTGTGCCTTGCTGGATAGGGGTTTGGTCTCCACTCTCATGGGTAGACCAATTCATTTTGGTGTTTTTTATTTGTCATATTGTATTTTATCTACTCTCCTTTTTAATGCATTTGGGCGTAGATTTTATATATATGTATGCGGACATATTTATATATTTATATACATATTTATTATCAATTGAAACCATATTTTGATATGTTCTTATATTCATATTTGTATTTACTTATGTATTTATTGAATAGTATCTGTTTCAATATATGAACAATCTTCATATTATAATATGACTCATATAGGGCACCTTTTGCACAGCACATTTGCACTTTAACTTTAACTTTTATTCAGCATGTTTTGCACATTACCATCAAATGTACTTATTTGTACAGATTTAACAGACCAACAGGTAACTTGTACCGGAATGATACAGGCAATCGATGGCAAGATTTTGTTTCTAATTAGTCTTGCATTTACAAAGAGATTTTGGTATTTTTATCTTTTTACCTTTCTATCCCATCGTGAGGTATACATATGAATCTCTGTTCAGCATCTTTTGTACTTTAACAATTGCTCAGCACTTTTTGCACTTTATTATGGTATACAGTTGGACACATTAGTTGGATCATCAGGCTATGTTTGCTTTGATGGAATATGGTATAGATGATATTTTGTTACCTACCATGCTTTAGCTACCTGTGATTTTCGAACAGATATCATTCAGGTCTATTCAGCTCTGTATATATCCAATTGACACAATTTGTAAATACTTTGTAGCCCCATCAGTAATATATCGGGATGAGGGTGATCCGTTCTTGTGTCCATATAGTTAATCATCATACAGAGAGCGTTTAAATATTTTTCAGCTCTCTACTTGTAGTACTTTTAAATTCCTTCAAGGTATTTTACTATCATACATGTTTTTTGCACTTTAGCACAATTTTGCACATCGGGTTGTCTCTCTTCATCACAATATGACCGGCGACATAGCAATGTAGGTTGATTATTTTGAATATAAAAATGTGTAAATATTGACAAATAACAAATACGGCCATTATGTAGCGATCAAGTTATAATTGTTATCTTATACTTTCAAAATGTCCGATGTTTATTTAGAGACTATTTCTATGTCCATTCAATGAAGGTCATGTGATGTTTTAATTGGTGGTAATGTTTTTTTAAAATGCACACAACTCACACTTCCGTCATGTCATGTGAACAAGGCTCGCGAGAGCCAAAACGCGTTATGGCGACTAATGGAGTAAACTAAAAAAATTTGAGCACTTACCTTGGGTCCGTGTCCGTCTGTTGGGGAAATTTATTGTCCTGATACGGAAGAAAAGTGATATATATATATATATATATATATGAAACGTACAAGGTTTAATTTGGGAACCAACCTATAAATTGATCACCATGGATGTGATTGGGTTATACACCAACATCGAAAATACATTCGGAATGGCAGCCTGTCAATACTTTTTAAAGGATCGTAACATCCAATTTGCCAACCACAATGCTATGATAATGGAGATGATTGGCTTATGCTTGACTCAAAACATCTTTATGTTCGGAGATGATATCTTTTTACAAAAGGACGGGACAGCGATGGGGTTTTCATTCAGTCCTAGTTATGCGTGTTTGACAATGGTTTGGTGGGAGCAAAAGGTGGCATGGAATTCAAATAACGACTTGCACGTTGAAAATATAATATCTTGGTTGAGATATATAGACGACCTTCTAATCATCTGGGATGGTTCCATGGAAGAATTTAAAATTTACTTTGATATTCTCAACAACACAAACACCAACCTACATTTCACGTACAACATTAGCGAAACTCGAGTGGTTTTCCTGGACACTGAAATTTACATTATGGAAAACAAAGTACACACTACTCTACATCGTAAGGCAACAGCAAGCAATGCAACATTGCATGCAGAAAGTTTCCATCAATCTTCATTAATCAGAAATATACCATATGGTGAGTTATTGAGGATAAGACGGATATGCTCTGAAGACGATGAATGGAAAAAACACAGCAAACAATCAATGCTCAGATTCAGAAACAGAAAGTATAATAAAAACGTATTAAAAGATTGTCTCGAAAAAACTGAAAAACAACCAAGGTCTGAAATTATAAAACAGAAACAGCCCCGAACAAACAATGACCAAGATGCTATAAGATTAATCACAACGTTCTCAACGGAGTCTAAACAAATTGAGAATATCCTTCGTAAAAATTGGAGTATTTTATGTTTGGATAGAACTATGAGGAACATTTTTGGAAGTCATCCAAAAATTACGTACAGGAGAGCAAGAAATCTTAAAGATGAACTAGTCCACAGTCATTTTAGCACGAGAAAACAAAAAACTTGGATAAATGTTAAGGGTTTTTCAAATGTTCAACGTGCAAAGTGTGTCAAATTGCACAAAACACGAAGGAAATCACAATGGCAAACCGGAAGAAATGGAGAATTAACCAACTAATTAACTGCAAAAGCCCGTTTGTGATTTATATCATCGAGTGTCCCTGCAAACTGAAATATGTAGGGAGTACGGTTTGCGAACTTAAAAAACGAATACTGGAGCACGTAAGAGCCACGGTTAACAAGGATCGCAGTTATGCCGTGGCTGAACATATGGAGAAGTACCATGATGGGGACTGGAAAAAACTAAAATTCTATGCTGTAGAAACGGTTGAGTGCCATGTGAGAGGTGGCAATCGGGAAAAGACTCTGAGACAAAGGGAATCACGTCATATCTTATCTTTCAGGACCCTGGCCCCTTTTGGCCTCAATAAGGATGAAGAGATGTACTCACACCTGTAATGACATCAGACAGGAAAATGACACCGTTTGTAAATAATCTGTACAAGTGTAAAATTCTTAAATGGAAAAGGAAATTTGAAATTATGTAACTTATTTTCCCTAAATAGTATTATTTAAGGCCTTTTCTTTCTCTATATATAGGTTTTGGTCATAGAAAAATTCTTTTTTATGAAAAGTAAAAATTAGATACTTGGTTTTAATTATATATGCATGTTACCAGTTACAAGAATGAGTAAATTTGAAACAGGCCAATCGTGTTGATAATTCACCTCCTCGAAAGCCCACTAGAGGGCAAAATGAGAATCATATGGGTATAATACCTAAAAGATTTTGATAAGAACGGTCGTGGGAGATTTGCCCAATATAGGGCAAGATGTAACCAAATGGATGGTTTGATGTCAAAGTAAAAGCTTAATAATGTGAATTATTTACAATTTTGAAAACGGTAACAGGTATTGCATTCACTATGTTTCACTCTATTTTAGATACATCACTTATTTTTGTTCAATTCACAAAATCACTCACTAATTTTCACTATAAAAATGTAAAAGACTACATCTACCAGAATACCAAGCGCTATATAGAACAGGATGTGACATAATGTCATGTGATTAATTTAAATGGAGTAGCACTTGAAGCGCTGGTTACCCGTGAGCAAGGTCTGAGGGCAGACTGAAATGCGTTGGGTTTTTCACTGGTTGGAGAATGTTGCCGCTTCAATAAAACCTAAGAGCGTGCTACAAAAATACCCGTGAGTGCGAGTGGATTCTTTCTCAAAAGAGAAAATTGTGGTGATTTATTACGGCTGGGCTCTGCCGTTTCCACGGACCGCACCGTCATAGAGCGCCGAACATGCCGTAGAGACGAGCCCTTTGTTTGTGGAATATATATATCTATCTATATATCTATATATCTATATATCTATATATATATATATATATATATATATATATATATATATATATATATATATATATATATATATATATATATATATATAGATATATATATACTTGTTATATATATATACATATATATATATATCAAAACAATACCCTTTCAGGCATAGAGTGACAAATAAATCATGCAAAAAAGACGCAGAGAACTCTGGGTAGTTCTCAAGCTTAGGTGGAAAGCAGCTCCTGTACAGAGCACCCTCAACACCAGCGACACTCTAGACCTGCTCACTTCAAATGTTTGCTTTTCTATCAAAATCTTTAAACATAGGATTAGCACAGTGCCATCCACGCAGAGATAGAAAGGGACAAAGTCTTTTGCCATTTCTAAAGCAAAGTCTTTAAGCATAGGACTAACACAGTGCTGTCCATGCCGAGCTGGAAAATGACAAAAGCCATTTATCACTCCAGGCACAGTATTACAGATTTGAATTGGTAAAATACCAACCAAGCCAACCTGAAATGAGTAAAAGCAACCTCTGACACAGTGTTTTGCTCTACTTAGAGCTCTTCAGAGAGGTATGGCTTTGTCCAGACACAAGGGAGCACCCAGTATAAGTCAAAAGAATACCCTTTCAGGCATAGAGTGACGAATAAATTATGCAAAAAAGAAGCAGGGAACTCTGGGTAGTTCTCAAGTTTAGGTGGAAAGCAGCTCCTATATAGAGCACCCTCAACACCAGCAACACTCTAGATCTGCTCACCTCAAATGTCTGCTTTTCTATCAAAATCTTTAAGCATAGGATTAGCACAGTGCCATCCACGCCGAGAAAGAAAGGGACAAAGTCTTTTGCCATTTCTACAGCAAAGTCTTTAAGCGTAGGACTAGCACAGTGCTGTCCATATATATACTCACACCCAATAGCATAACAAATTTCAAAAACACAATAATTTTATTACAAATAAAAAATAAACAATATAAAAAGTGGAATTTACTAAAAATATATTACATATTAAAAACATATTAAAAACATTACTGATTAAAAATATTATAATTTTGACTAAACAAAAACATAATAATATAAATGTAATTAATAAAACCTAACTATAAAACTCCACAAATAAAACATATGGCTGTATGCCTTTACCACCCATTGTTTATATATATATATATATATGAAACAATATATATATATATACTGTGTCTGAGTGGAAAAAGGCATTGCCATTTTACAGCTCGGCATGGATAACACTGTGGATATCACTGTGCAAATCCTATGCTTAAAGACTTTGCTGTGGAAATGGCAAAAGACTTTGGGGCAGATTTACAAGGACTGGCGCATCCCTGCATATTAGCAGGGATGCGCCAGTGAAGATGCGACACGCAGGAATACCCTTGCACCACCACGGATGCGTCGCATTTACAATGCGACGCACCGTGGCGCAAGGATAGTCAGATGCGTGTCGCATCTTCTGGCGTAAGGGCAGCGCATTGCTGGAGTCGTGTCGCAAGCGCGACGCAACTCCAGCAATGCTCAGGGGCGCCCTATACCTTGTTGCAGGGTGTTTTTTTTCACCCGGCTTAATTTGAGCAGGGGTGCTGCCATCTAAAAATATTAAGACACTTGTGTGAAACGTAGGAACTGAGTCAGAGTGGCACTTTTATTTCAAGAACAAATTTAAACAAGAAAATGTCAAAGGCAAAGTTTCATCTCAACAAATAACTTCGTGCAATCTTTATTAAATAATCAAGTATCTAAGAGACACGTCTCTAAGCTAAACCATGCAATACTAAAAGCTTTAAGACTACGTCAATGCAAGGAAAAGGGAGGGGATGAGAGACCGAGAGAGAGAGAGAAGAAAACATTTTCAAAATACAATAAGCATTGTAGCCTCAGCCAAAGACGCTAGAGAAGATGGCTGAGGGAAACTACACATGCGTCATGACCCAAGGGGTCATTTGTGCGAGGCAGTTCGACGAATGGACTGAGGAACAGATCATTTATACTCTTTTAATGAGGAACTATTGACCGCAGACCTTTGGCCACCTCTCGGAAATATTAGGAACACAGAAGTGACACCTACATTACAAAGGTTTACCAAAAGGTCACTTGATGTTTGACCGTAAAGCATAATGAAATTGAACATTTATCGAACAGGATTTGCGTCACTTCTCGGAAACATTTAAAAAAAGAAGAAGAATACAAAAGTGATAGGTCATATTCTCACGTCATGCTGCATGTCTTAGTTACATTAAAGCTAGCAAAAAATACAATAATATGAAAGATTGAAAGGTGACAAGTGGCCCCCACCACACCGTACCCCACTGAGTTCCTCTTAGCTTGAGATGTTCCGTGTTCTTGTGGTATTGTGGTTGTGAGAAGAGCAAGTCAAGGACAGCGAAGGAGTGGGGGCTTTGGGCTGTTGCTTATCAGAAGGGACAGAGCTGAAGCTTTGTGTGTATCGCAGAAGAAATATCTTGCAATGCTATTTGAGAGGCACTGGGCCTACTAAGTTAAAAGAACCATTGAGACAGTATGGTCAACTTAACAGATTCCTACCTGCTGGCTGGTGGGGCCTATAGGAGGGTCTCATGCTTCAGGTGTGGGGCAGGATGGGCCCGGGGCACTATATGGTAAAAACCAGACCCTGCTTCAATCCCTCCTCTTGTTCATTCTTGAACAAAATTCTTACAGCATACCTTTCA
This sequence comes from Calotriton arnoldi, assembly GCA_963921515.1. Classification (NCBI taxonomy): domain Eukaryota; kingdom Metazoa; phylum Chordata; class Amphibia; order Caudata; family Salamandridae; genus Calotriton; species Calotriton arnoldi. Next base: position 14,974 of record CAWUFW010022030.1, on the reverse strand, counting down.
GTCCCTCCTTCTAGTTGGTGTATCCCAGGGGTGACATTTACTTTGGAACATTGGCACATTTGGAACATTGGCTCTCCTGCATCTTCCTTAACTCTATATACTCCTTCAGGTATGTCAATGACGGATGTATATGGTGTCGGTGTAGGTGATGGTGGATTTATATTCAAATCCTATCTCAGTTGGCATCTACTAGTGGTGAGTTGGGGGTTATTGACCTGGCATTTGGTAATGGTAGCAGGCTGCATTTAGTGTAGTCCTATTGTTGTTACTTCTACTACTTCTATAAGTGCCAAGTTATTCTCATTCCCTGTTCTATCCTTTTTCCTAGATATAGGCTTTCTGAATGTTCCCTATTCCTACATAATTCATACCTACTAATTTACTACTAGTATTTTTAGCAGAATGACAGAACAACTGCATGGCACAACAGAGGAGCAACAGCAAAAACTTTTAGAATGGCAGACAGCCACGAAGGTATCCAGTCAAAGTTCAACCAATCAGTGGCTGTGTCTGCTATGGCACCTCCTCCAGCAATCATTTTCTTTTCTTTGTTGTACAAGTCCTCAATGGCCTTGGTGATGGAGCCATTTTCTTCATTGTTGGCAGTGTTCAGCACAAACTCCCTATCCGAAGGCATACCCTCCTCTTGATATTTCGAAGCCAGAGTGCGTTTTCCTTGATCTGGAACATCACAATGATGGTGTTGGAAAAAAGAGCTGGACCCTGTTCAATAGGCAAAACTCCTTCGGTATGTCTTTGAAGACTGTCCACCCTTAGTACTCAGCATACTGCCAATGTCGGTGGAGCAAGGTAACAGACCAGAGATGGGCATGGATGTGGGAGATATTTGCTGCTGGAACGATCAGGGAGACTTTGCATTGTTCTAGTGAGCACAGGCTGCTCCTTCGAGGAGGCTGTTGGAGATAGAGATGTTCTCCGCAGGCCCAGTAAAAATCCATTAGGCTGGAGGTGCCATATTTCATATCCGAATTAAAAATGGTGCTGTTGCATCCAGAGTTGCGACCCACAGGTACTGTGCCATTTCCTAGAAAACAGAGAAGAGGTGACTTTAATTTCTAATCTTTTTTAAATTTTGGACATTTTCTTCCCACCCCAAGTAGACATCCAGTCTATCCCATCTTCATAATCTGAGTTTACCCTATGTGGCCCTAAGGACGCTGCTCCATACCTCGAGTAACCTGGGGCACTCCATTTGTCATGGACGTAAATTTGTGCAAATAAGAATAAAGCAGTTCTATTCTGGCATGGGCAATGTAGGGTGTGGGGCAAAGAGTCATTACAGTCTGATAGTGAACCTGTTATCATAAACCCACTGTTCCTACCAAAAGCTACACTAAGGTCGATATCAGGAACTCCTATCTTAAACATCTTTGTTACCTTCCCTTCTATTCTGGAATTGTCAGTGATAACTTCATGCATCATTGGGGTGTGGTCCCATACTGTTCTATTTACCATCACTTCAGAGATGTTGGCCTCAATAATCTGAACTTGCCCCTGTATTCTGTAGAGGAGCAGGTGTAGGAGATATTCTACAGTGTGTGGTAGTATTTCCCTAGGAAAATCACTGCATGGCGAATGTATGAGCCACATAACAGAATTCCTTAGTCTTCTGTCTACCTACTATTGTCATCTGACTTTATTACATGTGGTCGTGAAGGGAGTCATGAGCAGCATGCTGTCTAACTGCTTGGGCAGTATTTACATTATTGCATTATCAGGATGAGGACACAGGGTGTGCATAAGTATTTGGGGTGCTGACGGTACTGGCAGAGGATGTTGAACCTTTTGCATTCCTACGGGGGCCATTTTCAGTACATGTGCTAGCAGGTAAATTGGGAGGTGACATGGGGTGCACAGTGGTATTCGCAACTTCAACATTTTGAGGAATACAAGCCTTTCTATTAATACAAAGAACAAATTAAATCTTCCTAGTGCCACTCCGACAATAATGTAAAATATTATAAATACATAACTTTCGCATAAGACACTTTTGTGTGGCGGCGGCTGAGTCCATAGACCACCAAACGATCATCGTCTTCTTGGACAGTCAATGGAAACACGATGCCTTCCGCTAAGCAATGCAGACAGTTGTTGGTGAAGAGTCTATTACTTTAAAAAAGTTCTTTTAAATTGTGGATCACCGTCTGACATTTTTCTGGACAAAAATCTGTGTTCCGGGACGAATATGTGGAAGCTTATGATAGATGGGGTCCTTCTCCTTCCGCCTGTATACCTGAGTAGAAAGAAACTTCGCAGCACGTGTTAACTTATACAAAAACTTTTACATTTCATTTTTCATAATTACAGAAGAACTTTCACTTTAACTTTTAGGTCTAGATGCTAGTACTGATTATTAATTGTTCAGTGACAAGCTGATGGGGTGTTAAGTGGTGATCAGAACTTGGAATATTTCTGAGTGAAAACAGGGTGATCCATGGGCAAACACTATTTTTATTTTTTCTTAATTAATTATTTATTTATTTATTTATGTCCCTCAATTGTGGTGCTTATCTTGCCTGTTTTATTTTTAAGCAGTCCGTTCAGGCATTGCTGAAATTTGTTGCTGCTTTAATATCATAATGGACACATGGTCCAGCTGTGATCCAAATGTGTGGGAAACTTGTAGTAGGGCCTGTGGTATGACATATTTGTCTGTTGCAGTCTGCCTATAGATGCAATCTAGGGGATCCAGTTGTACTCCCCTCTTCATTTTTCTATTTATTTCTAAACAGACATGAGGTGATGGAAACATCAATATTGAGCATATGTATGCAAACAGCCCGAAAACAGGAAACCTAGTACACTTCTTAGGGACGTTGGGAAGAACCCAAAAATAATAATTTTGCAAAACCTCGAAAAATCAATTAACTCCGAAAGCGAAAGAAGAACCAAAACATTGTACTGTAATAGCTCCCCAGGAGATAGGAACATTTAATAATCTCCATCCTAGTAACTCAATTGGGAAATAAAAACTCATAGTGGTCGAACTGCAAAATAAATGCAACCACCACTAAAGTCTGCAACTGCAGTTCAAAAGGCATTTTTAAATGTACACACATTTTATTCTGACAATATTGCAATACTAAGCAGCCCTACTCCATGCATATTATCCTTCTACATTGAAATACACTTTATATTAGCACTTTTTATTTATTCCTCGCATTTCCTAGCACTGGGGCGTGTGTGGAGGAAGTTGGTGTGGCGGCTATCTGTGGTAATCTATTCCTACTGTTCTCTGGTCCCTGTACCAAAGTGGACCCTAAAACCTAATTCTAGAGAGGTCTAATTCATATACTTAATGAGGGAAGTCTGTGAGCAAAGCCCTGATGTGCTCCGCCATTATGCTCAATTCTTTTATTCACGAACCAAGCCCACACCGAACTCACCACAATTCTTTTAATTGATGCCAGGCAAAGTGGCAGTTGGTCAGTTCTTTTGCTTTAGTTCAGTGGTCATAGGGAGGGGAGCGAAGCATATATATATATATATATTCACTGAAAAAACCATAGGTTTTAGGGACAGTTTTAGTTACTTGGACATTGCACTCGTACAAAACCCGTGAAATTCCCCCGTTATAGTTAGTTCAGCTAACTATAACTCGCGCCCCTGCAATGCACTGCTGATGACGTCACATATTACATCACTCATGACATGGTCAGTGACATCACTGATGACATCACTGATGACATCTCAAATGACATCACTGATGACATCACTGATGACATCATCCAGTGACTGTGTGTTTCTGTAAAGTTTAAATATGTTTAATATATATAGGGAAAGGCATATTGAAGAATGAGTGGGTGTATAAGTGTCTGAATGGATGATTTAGTAGGTGCGTGACTGACTCTATGAGTGAGTGATTAAACGTATCTTACTGAATGCATGGGTTAATGACTAAACTGTGTGAATGTCTGTATCTGTCTGTCTGTTGGTGTGTAAGCGGCTGCATGGGTTTGCGAATAGCTACATGAGTGTCTATATGGGTTATTGATTTGTTGTCTGAGTATCTGTATGGGTGCCTGAGTGTTTGTGTGGGTGGGGTGTGTGTGACTCTGTGCATAGATGTGTGAGTGGGTGATTCACTGGGTGCATGTTTTCAAGAGTGCATCTGTGATGGACTGTATGGGTGGGTGAGTGTGTGTATGGCTGTGTTAGTGAGTAAATGTATATCTCAGTGGTACATGTGTGAGTAACTACATATGTGAAAGGCAGTATATATGTGTGTTGGAGTATATAAATGGCTATAAGTGAGAGTGTGTGATTGTGAGAGTGGCTGTATGGATGAGTGTGTGCTTGTATCAGTGATTGTGTAAGAGCGTAAGAATGTGCTAGTATTTGTATGAGTAAGTGAGCTGGTGTGTGTATAACTGTATAGGTAAGTAAATGGGAGTGTGATTAATTATTTGCATGACTGACTAGGTGTGTGAGTACCTCTATGGATGAGTGGAGGTGTGTGAGTGTGTATATAGGTGTATGAGTGCATATGATAGTCCTGTACTGAGTGACCATAAGTATGAGTGATTGTACTGGTGAGAGAGTAAATGTGTGTGTAGACCTAATAATCAGTGAGTGGGTATGTAGTTTTTGGTGTTGGAGTGTCTATGGTTTTGAGAATGGCAGTCTGTAATTTAGAGTGGGTATATCAAAGGTTATATTAGGGTGTGAGAAGATGCATGAAATTATCACATGGATGATGTCATCAGTGATGTCATCAGTGATGTCATTTGAGATGTCATCAGTGATGTCATCAGTGATGTCACTGACCATGTCATGAGTGATGTAATATGTGACGTCATCAGCAGTGCATTGCAGGGGCGCGAGTTATAGTTAGCTGAACTAACTATAACGGGGAATTTCACGGGTTTTGTACGAGTGCAATGTCCAAGTAACTAAAACTGTCCCTAAAACCTATGGTTTTTTCAGTGAATTTCAAAGGTTTTTTAAATGCTAATTTGTAACTATAACGTGTCTGAAACCTATGGTTTTTTCAGTGAATTTCAAAGGTTTTTTAAATGCTAATTTGTAACTATAACGTGTCTGAAACCTATGTTTTTTTCAGTGAATTTCAAAGGTTTTTTAAATGCTAATTTGTAACTATAACGTGTCTGAAACCTATGGTTTTTTCAGTGAATTTCAAAGGTTTTTTAAATGCTAATTTCTAACTATAACGTGCCTGAAACCTACGGTTTTTTCAGTGAATTTCAAAGGTTTTGTAAATGACAATTTTTAAATGTATTAATTGTTATATTAATTTTTTTCATACTGATTTACTACATTTTTAGAAACAATTTTTTTTACATATTTTATTTTTTAAATTACATTGTAATTACATTATACATTACATTACAAAAAATACTTTCTCAGAATGAATTACTTTAGTTTAAATACTTTGCAGATAGGCAATAGACTTTTAAGTACAGTAGTTACAGTTGTTGCAATGGGCAACACATTTTCAAACACAATGCAACATTCAGCTCAATGTGAATTTCTAGTTAAATGCAATTAGTTACTTTATGGATTACTTTTGTAACCACAGGACTGGATCCTAGATTCAGTCCTGGTACATCTCCTGTAAACAGTTGAGTAAAAGCGTTTTGCTTACAGTCGTGATTTTTAAGGAATATTATTGTATTTTAAAAGTTGACACTTAGAAACTTTTTCTCATAGAATCACCAATGTTATCCTATGGAAGGAAATTCACTTAGCAGGTAAAAACTGTTATCGTTACTTTTTCTTACTCAGTGTTGGATCCTGGATCCAGCACTGGTGCATCTCCTGTAAACAGTAGAAAAAATGCGTTTAAGTCATACAGGCGATTTTTAAGGAATATTTGTAGTTTGTGAAAATCAACACTTTGAAACTTTTTTGCTGAAAACCAGTCAATCTTAGCCTATGAAGGAAATTCAAGTTACCGGTAAGTACGGTTAAAATTACTTTTGAGGATCAGTACTGGGCTGAAAGATGCAGCACTGAGGTCTCTCCTGATAACAGGTGAGTAAATCGGAATTCGTATTTCGGCTGATTTTAGAGGAATATTTTAAAGTTCCAAAACTCCACACTTAGAAGAATTTCCAAGTGAAACCAGTCAGTGTTAGCCTATGGAAGGAAATTCAAGTTACTGGTAAGTACGGTTAAAATTACTTTTCAGGACCAGTACTGGGCTGAAAGATGCAGCACTGAGGTCTCTCCTGATAACAGGTGAGTAAATCAGAATTTGGATTTCGGCTGATTTTAGAGGAATATTTGTATGTTTCAAAAATCAACACTTAGAAACTTTTTCAGCAAAAAGCAGGCAATGATATCCTATGGAAGGAAATTCAAGTTACTGGTAAGTACGGTTAAAATTACTTTTGAGGATCAGTACTGGGCTGAAAGATGCAGCACTGAGGTCTCTCCTGATAACAGGTGAGTAAATCAGAATTCGTATTTCGGCTGATTTTAGAGGAATATTTTAAAGTTCCAAAACTCCACACTTAGAAGAATTTCCAAGTGAAACCAGTCAATGTTAGCCTATGAAGGAAATTCAAGTTACCGGTAAGTACGGTTAAAATTACTTTTCAAGATCAGTACTGGGCTGAAAGATGCAGCACTGAGGTCTCTCCTGATAACAGGTGAGTAAATCGGAATTCGTATTTCGGCTGATTTTAGAGGACATTTTAAAGTTCCAAAACTCCACACACAGAAGAATTTCCAAGTGAAACCAGTCAATGTTAGCCTATGGAAGGAAATTCAAGTTACTGGTAAGTACGGTTAAAATTACTTTTCAGGACCAGTACTGGGCTGAAAGATACAGCACTGAGGTCTCTCCTTATAACAGGTGAGTAAATCGGAATTCCTATTTCGGCTGATTTTAGAGGAATATTTTAAAGTTCCAAAACTCCACACTTAGAAGAATTTCCAAGTGAAACCAGTCAATGTTAGCCTATGAAGGAAATTCAAGTTACCGGTAAGTACGGCTAAAATTACTTTTCAGGACCAGTACTGGGCTGAAAGATGCAGCACTGAGGTCTCTCCTGATAACAGGTGAGTAAATCGGAATTCGTATTTCGGCTGATTTTAGAGGAATATTTTAAAGTTCCAAAACTCCACACTTAGAAGAATTTCCAAGTGAAACCAGTCAATGTTAGCCTATGGAAGGAAATTCAAGTTACTGGTAAGTATGGTTAGAATTACTTTTCAGGACCAGTACTGGGCTGAAAGATACAGCACTGAGGTCTCTCCTGATAACAGGTGAGTAAATCGGAATTCGTATTTCGGCTGATTTTAGAGGAATATTTGCACAATGGTGAAGGGAGGGGCGGGGCCTGAGGTTACATCTGTGCAAACGCGCCCCGTGGCGCGTTTTAAGTTGGGGGATTAAGTCCCCTTGAATCCTGAGGGTCCCTATGGGCCAACTAGCCCACCAGGAACCTCCAATATGCGCCAGGGGGCTGCGTTGCAGAGACGTGTAGAGAGGCCACACCCCTTTTTACACCTCTCTGCAACGCAGCTCTGTGGCGCTTTCTGGATGTACCTGTTGGGCTAGTTGGCCCCCAGGGACCCTCAGGATTGAAGGGGATTTAATTCCCCATCTTAAAACGCGCCACGGGGCCTGTTTGCACACATGTCACCTAAAGCCCCGCCCCTCCCTTCACCACTGTGCAAACGCGCCCCGTGGTGCGTTTTAAGTTGGGGGATTAAGTCCCCTTGAATCCTGAGGGTCCCCGGAGTCCAACTAGCCCACCATATACCTCCAAAAGCGCCACAGAGCTGCGTTGCAGAGAGGTGTAAAAGGGGCGTGGCCTCTGTACACCTCTCTGCAAGGCAGCCCCTGGCGCATACTGGAGGTTCCTGGTGGGCTAGTTGGCCTCAGGGACCCCCAGTATTCAAGGGGAATTCGTTCCCCTCTGCAAACGCGCCAGGGGCGCGTTTGCAGAGTGGTGAAGGAAGGGGCGGGGCCTACGGGCCCGATCGTTTTTTTTTGGTTTGTTTTTTGTCCCCTGAAGGGGAGCTGTGTTGCCCCCTTCCTTTTTTCTGTTTTTGGGCCCTGGGGACCCCATCCCCCAGGGCCTTACCCCTTTTTAAATTTAAAAAAACGGGAAGGGGGCCGCGTGGCCCCCCTTCCCCGGGCCTGTATTGGCCCCGGGGACCCCATCTCCCGGGGCATGGCCTCTATTTTTATTTTTAATATTTTGAGGGGGCTGCGTGGCCCCCTCCTCTGGCCATTTTAAGGCCCGGGGACCCCATCCCCGGGCCGGCCATACCCTTTTTTTTATTTTTTATAATTTTTCAAAACTTTGGGGAGGGGGGCCGCGTGGCCCCCCTCCCGAGCCACTACTTGCCCCGGGGACCCCATCCCCCGGGGCTGGCCCTCTCGTTGGGGACTGTGGGGGGTCCCCAAACCCCCCACAGTCCCGCCGGCTCCCCGTGTGCTACGGGAGCCGGCATTGCTTACACATGGGGAGCAGCTAACATGCTGCTCCCCATGTGGAAAGCAATCGGCTTTGGATATTGGAAGAGAGAGCAGGTTTCCTGCTCTCTCTTCCAATATCCAAAGCAAGTTTGCAATGACAGGACGGGAGCCGCGAGGCTCCCGTCCTGTCATTGCAAACAGCAGTCCTGCCTCCACCCAGCCAATCACAACGCCAGTATTTGAATATTACATAAGCCCCGCCCACCTACCGCCATGCCTGTTATCAACAAGACTCCGACACAAACACAGCGGGAGGGAGGGAGGGAAGAGGACTGGGACGGGGAGGACCCTAATCGGGGTAATGAAGATTACCGGTAAGTAACAAGACATTACCCCCTCATGGGTCCTCCCCGTCCCAGTCCTTACTACGTGAGGAACTCACAAGCAGAGAACCAACAAAAAACGCAGGACACCAGGGATCCATGCAAAGTGCAAAACTTTAATCAAGAAATGATCAACGAACAGCAGCGTTCAAGACGCCAACAGAAAAACTGTCAGCAGAGGCATGTAAAACATCAAGCCGATAATGCCGCACAAAAGTGTGATGGGACTGCCAGGTGGCTGCCCTACAAATCTCCTGGATAGAGACCCCCGCCGCCTCAGCCCAGGAAGCAGACAAAGAACGCGTCGAACGGCCCTGCACCTGAGACGGGGAGGCAGATCCAAAGACTTATAAGATTGGCAGACCGCCAAACGCACCCACCGACTGATCGTGGAAGTGGAAACCTTCTTCCCCTTAGCCACACCCCCACAGGAGACAAACAGGGCAGGAGAAACCCGAAACCCCAGGGAACGTTGGAGGTAAATCTGGAGAGCCCTGCGAACATCCAAGGAAGGGGGAACAAGGGAATCCCCCACAGTAGGCAAATCAGGAAGAATCACCTCCTGTTGCAAATGAAATTTGGAAGAAACCTTAGGCAGGAAAGCCGGATCAAGCCGCAAAACGACCCGATCCTGCAGGAACTGCAAATAAGGAAACGAAATGAGCAAGGCACCCAACTCACCCAACCTGCGAGCGGAGGTTATGGCCAGCAAAAAGCCACCTTAGCGGACAGCCACAACAAATCCGCCTCCAGCAAAGGCTCAAAAGGGGGCAACTGCAGACCCCGCAAAACAGTAGGCAAATCCCAAGAAGGAACGAGAACAGGAGAGACCGGCCGACGAAGCCGAAAACTCCGAAGAAGCCGACTGACCAATGGGGCAAGAACCTCCAATGAGGCCCCAGGACCCCTACAAGCACGGACCGCCGCCCACTGAGCAGACAAAGTGGAAGGGGAAAGGCCCAACAAAAAACAATCCCTGAGAAAATCCAACACAGAAGCAGGATCCCCCAGCACAGGATCCACCCCATGGGAAGAACACCAAGAGACAAAAGAACCCCAATGTCGACCATAGCACTTAAGGGTCGAAGGGCGCCGCGACAACTGAATGTCACGAGCCACCACAGAGGAACAGCCCAAAGACTCCAACGTCAACCGCTCAAGAGCCAAGCCGTCAGCTGCAAACGACGAAGACAAGACAGAGACAGGAGCGGAAACTGAAGAGGAGCCAGGCACAAAGGAAGCCGGACAAACCGACCCTCCGCCAGCCGCCACAGGAGAGGAAACCAAATGCGGCGAGGCCAGAAAGGAGCAATCAACAGGACCGAAACCCTCTCCCCCGAATCTTCTTCAGCACCCTCGGGAGGAGGGGAATTTCGTTTCCTTATTTGCAGTTGGACGGATTAAAAATGAAAAAATGAAAAAAGTAGGGAGGGCTGACATGTAATTTGCTGCCTTTTCTTCCTCATCACCCTCCAAAAAAAAAAAAAAAAAAAAATCTTTCAAAAAGCCCCTGGGCATTGGGGGGCAGGAGAGGAGGCAGCAGGAAGTGGGCAAGGGGAGGTTAAAAGCAGCACACAAGAAGGAAAACTTACCGGTAATCTTCATTACCCCAATTAGGGTCCTCCCCGTCCCAGTCCTCTTCCCTCCCTCCCTCCCGCTGTGTTTGTGTCGGAGTCTTGTTGATAACAGGCATGGCGGTAGGTGGGCGGGGCTTATGTAATATTCAAATACTGGCGTTGTGATTGGCTGGGTGGAGGCAGGACTGCCTCACGTAGTAAGGACTGGGACGGGGAGGACCCTAATCGGGGACACTGCAGGAGCCGGCCCTGGGGGGTGGCGGTCCCCAGGGCCACCACAGGCTCCAGGAGGGGGGCCGCGCGGCCCCCCTCCCATCGTGTGCACAGCCCCGGGAGGTGGTGGTCCCCGGGGCTCTGGGGGTCCGTAACGGACCCCCATATTTAAATGTTTAGTGCCCCGGGGAGGTGGCGGTCCCCGGGGCGTGTGGGGGGGCTGGAGCCCCCCCACACAGGTTTTTCATTTAAAAAAAAGAAGCCCCGGGGAGGTGGTGGTCCCCGGGGCTGCGGGAGGGCTCAGAGCCCTCCTGCACCATTATGCATAAAGCCCCGGGGGGTGGCGGTCCCCGGGGCTTGGGGGGCCCTTAGAGGCCCCCCACACATAAAATTAACCCCCCCCCAGCATGCCCCCGGGACATGGCCCACCCGGGGGCCAATTAACATCAAAGCGCGGGAGACCGAGCTTCGTTTTTTTTTTTTCGGCAGGATTCGCGCACCCTGAGCGCATCCTGCCGATTTAAAAAAAAATGCTTTTTTTTGCCCAGGGGGTCCTTGTGGGACCCCCTGAGCAGGCCTAGGGGGTTAGGGTGTTTCTACCCTGCTCCCTTTGTGCGTTTTGCGCACTTGTTTCTTTTTTTTTTCTCGGCGGGATACGCGCACCCTAAGCGCATCCCGCCGATTTTAAAAAAAAATCTTTTTCTGCCCAGGGGGTCCTTGTGGGACCCCTGAGCAGACCTAGGGGGTTAGGGTGTTTCTACCCTGCCCCCTTTTGCACTTTCCGCACTTGTTTCTGTCCCTCGGTTCTACCGAGGACAAAATGGCTGCCAACACTTCCTGAATCGGAATGTTGACAGCCAGCTGACAGCCAATTAGCATGCAGCTCGTGATCGGGACGGTGCGCGCAGGGTGCGCTGAGGGTACGCGTATCCGACGCGCCCATAGATATATATGTACTTTTACTTTTGATTTTCTCAGGAACTACTGAACGGATTTACACCATTTAAGCAAAAGGCACCAGTCTGAACCAAGGACTACCTCTTTGCCAAATTTGGTGTAATTCCGTTCAGCAGTTCGGGCTGTAGCTGCGACTAAAGGTTCCTATGGAAAAATGAATGGGGAAAACGCGTTTTGGGACCCCCCTTTTTCTCGGCCCCCGCTTCACGTATCACCCCGAGACTTTCAGGGTAGGAGCGGAGCGGAGCGCCCCAACAAGTTGGAAACTTTCACGAAGATTCGTCAACCGGCGCCAACGTTATTTCAAATAGAATGTCGCGGATTTCCTATGGATAATAGGTTGTAACTATAACTATCTACTGGCGACCGCCAGTAGATAATATATATATATATATATATATATATATATATATATTCACTGAAAAAACCATAGGTTTCAGGGCCGTTATAGTTAGGTGGACATTTCACTCGTACAAAACCATAGAAATTCCACCGTTATAGTTAGTTCAGTTAACTATAACTCGCGCCCCCGCAATGCACTGCTCATGACGTCACATATTACATAATTCATGGCATGGTCAGTGACATCACTGATGACATCACTGATGACATCTCAAATGACATCACTGATGACATCATCCAGTGACTGTGTGTTTCAGTAAAGTTTAAATATGTTTTATATATATGGCAAGGTGTATTGAAGAATGAGTGGGTGTATAAGTGTCTGGATGGAGGATTTAGGAGGTATGTAACTGATTGTATAAGTGACTGATTAAACGTGTCTTACTGAATGCATGGGTTAGTGACTAAACTGTGTGAATGTCTGTATCAGTCTGTCTGTTGTTGTGTAAGCTGCTACATGGGTTGCTCAGTAGCTACATTAGTGTCTATATGGGTTATTGATTGTTTGCTTGAGTATTTGTATGGGGGACTGAGTGTGTGTGTGGGTGGGTTGGAGGTGTGTGACTCTGTGCATGGATGTGTGAGTAGGTGATTCACTGGGTGTATGGGTTCAAGAGTGCATCTGTGAAGGGCTGTATGGGTGGCTAAGTGTGTGTATGGGTGTGTTGGTGAGTGAATGGATGTATCAGTGGTACATATGTGAGTAACTACATATGTAAAAGGAAGTATATGTGAGTGATGGTGTATATAAATAACTATATGTGAGACTGAGTGATTGTGAGAGTGGCATGTATGGATGAGTCTGTACTTGTTTCAGTGATTACATGAGAGTAACTATGCGTTACTGTCTGTATGAATTAGTGAGGTGGTGTGTGTATAACTGTTTAGGTGAGTAAATGGGAGTGTGATTGATTCTTTGCATGACTGACTAGGTGTGTGAGTAACTCCATGGATGAGTGGCGGTGTGTGAGTGTCTGAATAGGTGTATGAGTGCATATGATAGTGTTGTATTGATAAGTGACTGCATGTATAAGTGATTGTATACGTGAATGAGTGGATGTGTGTGCAGATCTAGGAATCAGTGAGTGAGTATGTAGTAACTGGTATTGGTGTGTGGATGGTTTCAAAAATGGTAGTGTGTATTTTACAGTGGGTCTATTAAAGGTTATATTAGGGTGTGATGAGGTGCATCAGATTATCACGTGGATGATGTCATCAGTGATGTCATCAGAGATGTAATTTGAGATGTCATCACTGATGTCATCAGTGATGTCACTGACCATGCCATGAATGATGTAATATATGACGTCATGAGCAGTGCATTGCGGGGCGCGAGTTATAGTTAACTGAACTAACTGTAACGGTGGAATTTCTATGGTTTTGTACGAGTGAAATGTCCACCTAACTATAACGTCCCTGAAACCTATGGTTTTTTCAGTGAATTTGAAAGGTTTTTTAAATGTTAATTTCTAACTATAACGTCCCTGAAACCTATGGTTTTTTCAGTGAATTTCTAAGGTTTTTTAAATGTTAATTTCTAACTATAACGTGCCTGAAACCTATGGTTTTTTCAGTGAATTTCAAACGTTTTTTAAATGCTAATTTATCATTATAATGTTCATTAAACCTATGGCTTTTTCAGTGATTTTAAATTATCATTCCATTCTCAACCTAGTGAAAACAGCCAATATCGCCAGTTTTCCAACAATAGCTTCCGCAAAACAATTCGCCACAAATGAGAGCGACAACTAACGCTAATAATATGCAGAGTTGGCGTTCCCGTGCAAAAATAACACAAAAGCACCACTTCCCGATATTTTCAACGAGCAGCCAAATCTGGGGTGCGATCCAAAAACAGGCGATAAGCTTCGTTAGCAGTAAGAATTTAACATCTGCCTTTTACTGGTGTAAAACAATGGTCCTAGACTTATGTTAAATCTTAGTTGTCTGAAGCAATCATAGACAGCATAGGGTACATATACAGTTAAGCGGGTCTTCCTCAAGACAGAAAGGAGGGATGAGGGGATGCGGGGAGCAACTGATCATGGGTGATGCACAGTTAAAGTGCCGCCCCTGGGTATAGATATAAAAATCCGCAATAGAATTGCGGCTTGGTAACAGCAGTTTACCTTCAATTAATGGGTGAGAAAATCGCCCACAGCGTCTTAATACATCATCTTAGCATGGCCCGGGGGAATCCAGCTGGTCTGCTCGAGCTGGATTCCCCCGGGCCATGCTAAGGTAAACTGCTGTTACCAAGCCGCAATTCTATTGCGGATTTTTATATCTATACCCAGGGGCGGCACTTTAACTGTGCATCACCCATGATCAGTTGCTCCCCGCATCCCCTCATCCCTCCTTTCTGTCTTGAGGAAGACCCGCTTGCAGAGGATATAAACTGCCCTCATTGCACTAGGGTCGAAACGTCGACACTCTCCCCTACTCGGGGCCTGTACCTGTTATTATCCCAGCCCTACTTGCTTACAGACAAACGTTGTTTGCGCATTTTTTGAGAAATAACAAAATGATTAACCATGAACTAACTAATGGACAGGCCTCAATGTAGAACTGGTGCAATCATGAATCACGACCAGTTTTACTAATGAGATTGTAATGTAAATAATGATGAATCATTGTTTTTCTTGATTGGATCTCCCTCTTATATATTCTATCTTACTTCACGAGCACTTTCTTTCTTCACTTTTTCCCTTGGAGCAACCTCTCCTCTGTTTTGAACATTGAATATGATAAAATGGTATGAAAAGTGACCGAATAAAATACGAGTCACATAAAAACAATTGTGTGTGCCCTTTTTTGGATTTCTTTTTGGATTTTGAGGATATATTTGAATGTGTTTTAAATAAGTTAATGGTACATTATTGAATTAAACTGTATATGTACCCTATGCTGTCTATGATTGCTTCAGACAACTAAGATTTAACATAAGTCTAGGACCATTGTTTTTCTATATCAATTAGTACCCAGGTCCATTGACTTTTGTGGGTTACCCCATTATATCTTAAGGG